>JANIIK010000940.1:15000-18000 GCA_027704905.1 Muraenolepis orangiensis | reverse complement strand
TTTCCCTCCAGTTGGTGGATGAACGATGCACATGGTTTAGAGGAGATGTGAGACCATCTCCATGTGTCACAGCTGATTGATGAGCCATTCTGTCCAATAGGAAGGACACCATGACTCTGGAGTTTAGTGCTTGGCTTTAGTGACCGCTGGCCTCTGGAAGACTGGAACAACAAGCTCTAGGATTGATAGTAAATGAAATGTAAACACTTTAAATGAACATCAAGCTCTAGGATTGATACTTAATGAAATGTAAACACTTTAAATGAACATCAAGCTCTAGGATTGATACTTAATGAAATGTAAACACTTTAAATGAACATCAAGCTCTAGGATTGATACTTAATGAAATGTAAACACTTTAAATGAACACCAAGCTCTAGGATTGATACTAATGTGACCGACCCAAGACCAGGGCTTACTGTATTGACACAGCGCCACCTCCTGGGTAGGAGGAGTCAAACCTTAATATGAGCTGGTGAGGAGTTCTATATATAGAGCCAATGTTTCCCCACTAGAAGGTGTTCAAATGAATGAGAGAGAGGAAAAGACTGTATACCAAAAGTAAATGGCTTTAACCTCACAGGGTTCTATTAACCACATGGGCATGGCCCAGCACAGAGGAGACAGACCACACCCATAATCACATGGACTGTGTTACAATGGGCAGTGGTGGTAGGACCCAGAACGCAGACCAAACACCAGTGAAGTGATAACGTGAGGCTTTATTAAAGTAAACCATACAACAACCATAGAGCGATGGGGGACAGGCCAGGGGTCTGGACACCGGGAGGTCCATCAGCGGAGTACCGACAGGTAGGAGACAGGCGAGTGTATTTACCAGAAGGCTGGTACGGTGTCATCGAGGGAGTACAACGTACCATCTAGCAACGAAGTAAAGGAACGCCAGGGTATATGTACCCCCAGGGGAGGGGATTAACCTAATCAGCAACTGCCGACAGGTGCGTTGGTGCGCCACCAAAACCCGCGCCTTGGCCACGCCCCCTGTCACCCACCGTAACAGGGACAGACTGAACACGTTCAAAATAACCACAAGACAAAACAAATACATCAAAGATGAGCGCCACACGTCTAAGAGGGCACTCAACAAAAGACACAAAACAACGCACACATGAGACACGCAGCACAATGCACACATGAGACACGCAGCACAATGCACACATGAGACACGCAGCCCAATGCACACATGAGACACGCAGCACAACGCACACATGAGACACGCAGCCCAATGCACACATGAGACACGCAGCACAACGCACACATGAGACACGCAGCCCAATGCACACATGAGACACGCAGCACAATGCACACATGAGACACGCAGCCCAATGCACACATGAGACACGCAGCACAATGCACACATGAGACACGCAGCACAATGCACACATGAGACACGCAGCACAACGCACACATGAGACACGCAGCCCAATGCACACATGAGACACGCAGCCCAATGCACACATGAGACACGCAGCACAATGCACACATGAGACACGCAGCACAATGCACACATGAGACACGCAGCCCAATGCACACATGAGACACGCAGCCCAATGCACACATGAGACACGCAGCACAATGCACACATGAGACACGCAGCCCAATGCACACATGAGACACGCAGCACAACGCACACATGAGACACGCAGCCCAATGCACACATGAGACACGCAGCCCAATGCACACATGAGACACGCAGCCCAATGCACACATGAGACACGCAGCCCAATGCACACATGAGACACGCAGCCCAATGCACACATGAGACACGCAGCACAATGCACACATGAGACACGCAGCCCAATGCACACATGAGACACGCAGCACAACGCACACATGAGACACGCAGCCCAATGCACACATGAGACACGCAGCACAATGAGACACGCAGCACAACGCACACATGAGACACGCAGCCCAATGCACACATGAGACACGCAGCCCAATGCACACATGAGACACGCAGCACAACGCACACATGAGACACGCAGCCCAATGCACACATGAGACACGCAGCCCAATGCACACATGAGACACGCAGCACAACGCACACATGAGACACGCAGCACAATGCACACATGAGACACGCAGCACAACGCACACATGAGACACGCAGCACATATGAGACACGCAGCACAACGCACACATGAGACACGCAGCCCAATGCACACATGAGACACGCAGCCCAATGCACACATGAGACACGCAGCACAATGCACACATGAGACACGCAGCCCAATGCACACATGAGACACGCAGCCCAATGCACACATGAGACACGCAGCCCAATGCACACATGAGACACGCAGCCCAATGCACACATGAGACACGCAGCACAATGCACACATGAGACACGCAGCCCAATGCACACATGAGACACGCAGCACAATGCACACATGAGACACGCAGCCCAATGCACACATGAGACACGCAGCACAATGCACACATGAGACACGCAGCCCAATGCACACATGAGACACGCAGCTCAATGCACACATGAGACACGCAGCCCAATGCACACATGAGACACGCAGCACAATGCACACATGAGACACGCAGCCCAATGCACACATGAGACACGCAGCACAATGCACACATGAGACACGCAGCCCAATGCACACATGAGACACGCAGCCCAATGCACACATGAGACACGCAGCACACATGAGACACGCAGCCCAATGCACACATGAGACACGCAGCACAATGCACACATGAGACACGCAGCCCAATGCACACATGAGACACGCAGCCCAATGCACACATGAGACACGCAGCCCAATGCACACATGAGACACGCAGCACACATGAGACACGCAGCCCAATGCACACATGAGACACGCAGCCCAATGCACACATGAGACACGCAGCACAATGCACACATGAGACACGCAGCCCAATGCACACATGAGACACGCAGCCCAATGCACACATGAGACACTCAGCACAATGCACACATGAGACACGCAGCCCAATGCACAC
>JANIIK010000940.1:0-10000 GCA_027704905.1 Muraenolepis orangiensis | reverse complement strand
TGCTAAGACAGGAGCTATGCTAAGACAGGAGCGATGTTAAGACAGGAGCGATGCTAAGACAGGAGCGATGCTAAGAGTGATGCTAAGACAGGAGCGATGCTAAGACAGGAGTGATGCTAAGACAGGAGTGATGCTAAGACAGGAGCGATGTTAAGACAGGAGCTATGCTAAGACAGGAGTGATGCTAAGACAGGAGCGATGTTAAGACAGGAGCGATGCTAAGACAGGAGCGATGCTAAGAGTGATGCTAAGACAGGAGCGATGCTAAGACAGGAGTGATGCTAAGACAGGAGTGATGCTAAGACAGGAGTGATGCTAAGAGTGATGCTAAGACAGGAGCGATGCTAAGAGTGATGCTAAGACAGGAGTGATGCTAAGACAGGAGTGATGCTAAGACAGGAGCGATGCTAAGACAGGAGTGATGCTAACAGTGATGCTAAGACAGGAGCAATGCTAACAGTGATGCTAAGACAGGAGTGATGCTAAGACAGGAGCGATGCTAAGAGTGATGCTAAGACAGGAGCGATGCTAAGAGTGATGCTAAGACAGGAGTGCAGTAATCACAGCTGAGAGCTGATCAAAGCATTAATAACAGTTGCCAGGTCCTTAGGAGATAAACATGTGTCCAAGAACACCAAGATGTATAACAGGGGAGCTGTTATCCAGACTGCAGTTCTAAGTCTGGAGACAGAGCTAGGACGGCCCTTTGGTTCTCATCTAGTTGGAGGAAGTCCCTTGTCCTACAGACAGTTAAAGGTTGTTCAATGAGCTGTCAGGTGGGACTGGGAGCTGTGGCTCATAACAATAGTCCTCAATCTCTTCATATTTATCAATATAAATCACATCCGCTGACAGATCCCGGCATCGGGATGCTTGTGGGAACCTTGCTTGTCCAGGAATAACAAGACAGCCTGGTCGCTGTTGGGTCCCGTCTTGTGGGCTACTGATGACCTAACCGGTGGCCATCTTTTCCTAGAGTCCCGGTTCCTAGTTCATTTCAGCCCCTCCCCATTTGGATCCATCCGGAGAGGCCACTACCAATCAAAGGCACTCAGAAGCGTGGGTGAGGGCCAGACTTGGGATTGGGCCGATAACAGGTGAGAGCGTTAGAAAGTAACTCCAATAGGATCAAAGCTTATTGTAGAGTCCATCCACCCAGAGCTGGTGCTGTGAGATCCTACATTGTAACATGAACCACACAACTGGGTGGACTCACCCTTTAAGAGTCTCTTAATAAGATGCTTAATGGCCTTGATTGAATGCCTTTCCTGGTCTGTTCTTCCTCTAGGCCAGTGAGGTGGTCAAAGAACATCCTCTGATTCCTGGCACAGCCAAACAAAAGCAGATAAACCAATTATCTGGAACACGGGAATCTGCAAACTAATTCAAATCAAAATGGATGAACTTCTAAAAACGTATTAAGGTGCTTATGGCACCTGTTGCCCATCGCCCCTGATCTAGTCAAAGAGTTTGGCCGACCAACCGTCTTAAACAGGAGTAGGAAAAAACATGTTTTTGAACATTTAGTTAGAATAGCGCCACCATGAAGCCAAATGATTGAACTTCACAGACCTCCTTGCTATTGTCCTACAATCACGTTTAGTTATTAGTCATACAATTTGGCCTTTGAACTATCCAAATGAAGCCTAACCTTAATGTAACCAGCTGTGATATGTAGCTAGATATTGAAGAACAGTTGACCAGAATGTGGGCGGCATCTAGCAGCTTGAAGACATTGCGGAGGTTAGTCATTCAGCCGTTCCCTGTTGGTCTTTCTCTGGCTTTAAGAACACCGGCGTTCATGGTCTGCTGGCCCACCAAGTTACACCATCTCTCCACACCTTCATGCTACAGCCTGCCATTCTAGCTGAAAGGGGAACACTGAGAAAAAGCATTAGAGGCCATACTACTAAATGAGTGGTATTAGTAATTACTAATAATTTAACTATTTAACCAACTATTATAGCCTTAAATATTATCCAGCTACTCTTTGTATTTCAAACTCAAGTGCCCAATTGGCTCATAATGCCCTTTGACATGATCAAAGTGCTCACCTTGTTGACGGGGGGTATATATAATATATATATTATATAAATATATATTTATTATATATATTGTATGTTAGGGATGATCTCAAAAGGAGGACCGATGAGCTTCCGGCTCAAGGCTCTACCTGGTGTACACCTAGACACACCCCCACCCTACCTGGTGTACACCTAGACACACCCCCACCCTACCTGGTGTCCACCTAGACACACCCCCACCCTACCTAGTGTACACCTAGACACACCCCCACCCTACCTGGTGTACACCTAGACACACCCCCACCCTACCTGGTGTCCACCTAGACACACCCCCACCCTACCTGGTGTACACCTAGACACACCCCCACCCTACCTGGTGTACACCTAGACACACCCCCACCCTACCTGGTGTACACCTAGACACACCCCCACCCTACCTGGTGTACACCTAGACACACCCCCACCCTACCTGGTGTACACCTAGACACACCCCCACCCTACCTGGTGTACACCTAGACACACCCCCACACTGTAAAACCCGATAAGTTAATATAACTCAAAACATTCATAGAAACTGATTACATCAAAAATTTTAAGTTACATTTACTCATTTTATTAAGTTAAATATACTCAATATTTCTATTTTTACAGTACTAATAAAAATCTAGTATTGACAACTCTAAAACGTTTGTTACATGTACTCATTTAATTAAGTTAAATAAACTCAATATTTCTATTTTTACAGTACTAATAGAAATCTAGTATGGACAACTCTAAAACGTATGTTACCTTTAACATAAAATAAATGTATCTGTAAGTTCATTTAAGTTCAATAACGCGTTGTACTTAATTAACCATGTTCACAAAACTAACATACAATAATCAGCAACATAAGAAGGATGGCACTGGAGCACTTATGACTGTAAATGCCTTTTTATTGAAGGTGCAAAGTAAAAAGACAAATTTTGATGTATACATCTTCAGTCCAGGACTCTGATGAAGATGTTGTATACATCTAAACTTTAGTCTTGGTTTGTACTTTGAATAAAGAGGCATTTACAGTAAGAGCTGCACCAGTGCTGTCCCTCTTACCGTTGTGTGCTTCTGTGATGCACCGGACCTGCCTATACTGGGCTGATGGGTGGACCTGCCTATACTGGGCTGATGGGTGGACCTGCCTATACTGGGCTGATGGGTGGACCTGCCTATACTGGGCTGATGCGGTGGACCTGCCTATACTGGGCTGATGGGTGGACCTGCCTATACTGGGCTGATGGGTGGACCTGCCTATACTGGGCTGATGGGTGGACCTGCCTATACTGGGCTGATGGGTGGACCTGCCTATACTGGGCTGATGGGTGGACCTGCCTATACTGGGCTGATGGGTGGACCTGCCTATACTGGGCTGATGGGTGGACCTGCCTATACTGGGCTGATGCGGTGGACCTGCCTATACTGGGCTGATGAGTGGACCTGCCTATACTGGGCTGATGGGTGGACCTGCCTATACTGGGCTGATGGGTGGACCTGCCTATACTGGGCTGATGGGTGGACCTGCCTATACTGGGCTGATGGGTGGACCTGCCTATACTGGGCTGATGGGTGGACCTGCCTATACTGGGCTGATGGGTGGACCTGCCTATACTGGGCTGATGGGTGGACCTGCCTATACTGGGCTGATGGGTGGACCTGCCTATACTGGGCTGATGGGTGGAACTCCCTTTCTTCGATACAATAAGCAGCTTTTACTCTAAAACACAAACTTCAAGTCAACATAAAAAACAGGTTAACACAGATGATTGAAACACAAGTTACTCTTTTATTAAGTAACAATCAAACATTTTCAAAGCAGGTGGCCCTTGCTTGGTGGGCCTTAAGATGAACAGTGCAATGGATTCAACAGTGCAAAAGATTAACATTATTTTGAACAATGCAGTAAACATCCTATATATAGGACTTGGAAATAAACTGTCCACCGCAGGGACGTGCAGAGGATCTTAGAGGGGCAGGGGCCCAAATTCATAAAAGGGCATGCTGGCAATTTCTGTAAATAATCCGACACTTAAATATCATCACTGCTTGGTCACACGGACACACGGACACCACATTGACTGTTTTCTTCTTTAACTGCTTGTTTCGTCTGGTTCCAAACTGAAAAGAGATGAGATTAAAAAGTTAGACAGGCTGCAATCTTTTTTCAAAACCCCAGTATGAGAGGAGATTCAACGCTCATCAGGGACCAAATAGAAGCGCTTTCCACAGTAGCGCGCAGTGTTGCCAGGTCTGCTGTAGGGTGACCACCAGTGGCGGCTGGCCCATAGGAGGCCGCCCCCCCTAAACCACACGCACAAACAAAATTAAAAAAATTAAAATATATATATATAAATTGTCAATGTGTGTGTTTAAAAGATGGAATGCACCCAGAAATATGTGTAAAATATGATTTTAAAATAATTTGCGCAACATAATATGCTTTTCCTAGTCCACATATGCCTAGTACACTGCAGCCTTAAGGGCGCATTTGTATGATGATGCTGCTGGGGCGCTTTTCAAATAGCCCCACGGAGGCGGGTCTCTGTAGCAGTTTAGCCAATTGCTGATTCAAGATATAAACCACACACACACACACACACACACACACACACACACACACACACACACACACACACACACACACACACACACACACACACACACACACACACACGTTTTTGTCAGTGTGCCCGATATATATATTTTTGTTGAGTGATTGATATAGTTTTCGTGAGTGATTTAAACAAGCAGGTATATACATATATATATATATATATATGTCGCGATTGTGAAGTCCAAGGGGGGGGGGTCGCGATCGTGAAGTCCAACGGAGGGGGGGGGAGGGGTGTCGCGATCGTTAAGTCCAACGGGGGGGGGGGGTATAGCTGGTAAAATGGTATAGCCCCCCCCCTGGTGAAAAATGCACCAGTCCCGCATTTCGCGGGACAGTCCCCAAAATGTAATGTTTGTCCCGCATCCCGCGAGAACTGAACAATGTCCCGCATTTCAAAGATCATGGAAAAACACCAAGAAAGTAGACCTAATAATAATACAAATACAAATACAAACAAACATGCAATTTAGAGAAAGTTATTTAGTAGCACAGATCAAATGGATGATGCCAAGAAAAAGAAACTCTGCTCATAAAAAAGAATGGGAGAAGAAATGTCCATGAGATGTGAATCAGACGGAGCTGCGGGGCCCCAGAGCGACGCAGTGAGCAGTCATTACGCTGCTCAATAAAGAGACCTTTAGAAGGACGGAAGCACTACGTTTTATTGAACTGTAGAACACAACATGAACATATTAAAGTAGCCTACAGTCCTAATTCAAAGTAGCAACGGTCACTAAATAAAGGTAAAGGCTGCCCAGTGTGCCCTAACCCTAACAAAGCACATCTAATCGTGTCGGAGGACAACATTAAATGGCATATATAGCCTCCACAGCATATATAGCCTCCACAACATATATAGCCTCCACAGCATATATAGCCTCCACAACATATATAGCCTCCACAACATATATAGCCTCCACAGCATATATAGCCTCCACAACATATATAGCCTCCACAACATATATAGCCTCCACAACATATATAGCCTCCACAGCATATATAGCCTCCACAACATATATAGCCTCCACAGCATATATAGCCTCCACAACATATATAGCCTCCACAACATATATAGCCTCCACAACATATATAGCCTCCACAGCATATATAGCCTCCACAACATATATAGCCTCCACAACATATATAGCCTCCACAACATATATAGCCTCCACAACATATATAGCCTCCACAGCATATATAGCCTCCACAACATATATAGCCTCCACAACATATATAGCCTCCACAGCATATATAGCCTCCACAACATATATAGCCTCCACAACATATATAGCCTCCACAACATATATAGCCTC
The DNA here is from genome assembly GCA_027704905.1 of Muraenolepis orangiensis. NCBI lineage: Eukaryota > Metazoa > Chordata > Actinopteri > Gadiformes > Muraenolepididae > Muraenolepis > Muraenolepis orangiensis. The sequence continues at coordinate 4,016 of JANIIK010000940.1, read as the reverse complement.
CACAGCATATATAGCCTCCACAACATATATAGCCTCCACAGCATATATAGCCTCCACAACATATATAGCCTCCACAACATATATAGCCTCCACAACATATATAGCCTCCACAACATATATAGCCTCCACAGCATATATAGCCTCCACAACATATATAGCCTACACAACATATATAGCCTCCACAACATATATAGCCTCCACAACATATATAGCCTCCACAACATATATAGCCTCCACAGCATATATAGCCTACACAACATATATAGCCTACACAACATATATAGCCTCCACAACATATATAGACTCCACAGCATATATAGCCTCCACAACATATATAGCCTCCACAACATATATAGCCTACACAACATATATAGCCTCCACAACATATATAGCCTCCACAACATATATAGCCTACACAACATATATAGCCTCCACAACATATATAGCCTCCACAGCATATATAGCCTACACAACATATATAGCCTCCACAACATATATAGCCTCCACAACATATATAGCCTACACAACATATATAGCCTCCACAGCATATATAGCCTCCACAACATATATAGCCTCCACAACATATATAGCCTCCACAACATATATAGCCTCCACAACATATATAGCCTCCACAGCATATATAGCCTCCACAACATATATAGCCTACACAACATATATAGCCTCCACAACATATATAGCCTCCACAACATATATAGCCTCCACAACATATATAGCCTCCACAGCATATATAGCCTACACAACATATATAGCCTCCACAACATATATAGCCTCCACAACATATATAGCCTCCACAGCATATATAGCCTCCACAACATATATAGCCTCCACAACATATATAGCCTCCACAACATATATAGCCTCCACAACATATATAGCCTCCACAACATATATAGCCTACACAACATATATAGCCTCCACAACATATATAGCCTACACAGCATATATAGCCTACACAACATATATAGCCTCCACAACATATATAGCCTCCACAACATATATAGCCTACACAACATATATAGCCTCCACAGCATATATAGCCTCCACAACATATATAGCCTCCACAACATATATAGCCTCCACAACATATATAGCCTCCACAGCATATATAGCCTACACAACATATATAGCCTCCACAACATATATAGCCTCCACAGCATATATAGCCTCCACAACATATATAGCCTCCACAACATATATAGCCTCCACAACATATATAGCCTCCACAGCATATATAGCCTACACAACATATATAGCCTCCACAACATATATAGCCTACACAACATATATAGCCTCCACAGCATATATAGCCTACACAACATATATAGCCTCCACAACATATATAGCCTACACAGCATATATAGCCTACACAGCATATATAGCCTACACAACATATATAGCCTCCACAACATTTAATGTTATCCTACGACACGATTAGATGTGTGCTTTAGGTTAGGGTTAGGGCACACTGGGCAGCCTTTACCTTTATTTAGTGACCGTTGCTACTTTGAATTACGACTGTAGCGTCGCTTTGCTTTGGCTGAATCTACAAATGCATAAACTAACACTAAAACAACAACTGAACCACTAAAGGCATTTAATGAGTAAGGTAAACACAATGACAAAATAAGGTTCTAAATCAAAGAATAACTTAGCGGTTTCGGTACGATATTCTGTTCCCCAGCAGCATGGGTTAGTGCGGTGGAAAAACAATGGCGGATCTTCACTTTGGAAAGAGAAGATTACGTACGTGACGTCAGCACGTACGTGACGTCAGCACGTACGTGACGTCAGCACGTACGTGACGTCAGCACGTACGTGACGTCAGCACGTACGTGACGTCAGCACGTACGTGACGTCAGCACGTACGTGACGTCAGCACGTACGTGACGTCAGCACGTACGTGACGTCAGCACGTACGTGACGTCACGCGAGGCTGCTGTCAAATCATTTGAGTACAATGTACTGATATTCATTGATATTCATTAAAGAAGTTAAGTATTGTTCACTTAAAGTTTGAAATGTGCTCAGATAACTCATACCGTTTGTGGTGAAATAATGTTTATGCATTTTTGAGGTCATACAACTCATATTATTTGACAGACTTTCACTGTTCGGTTTTACAGTGCAGAACCTGTTTTGAAGCCCATAACAGCTTGGCCAACATTTTGTGGCTGACGTTAGCTACCTGTTGCTATCAAAAATGAGATGAGTGTAGATGAGCCCAGTGAATTAGTATCCAGCAGCTATGCCCTTTTGTTATGGCTAGCTAACCTAACCTGTATAATGTTACATGCTAATCCCATCTGCTCTAATGCACAGATGCGGCTTCAGGGTCAGTACCCCTTCCCTCAGGCCACTTCCCAGTTGAAGGAGAGGGAGGTAAAGCAGCAGGGCGTCGGGTTAACAAACTGATTTTAAATATTTTAAATATGCTTACCATGCATTGAATACAACTTTAGGTAATATTCACATTTAGTTACTCTAGTTCTTCCAGTAATTGCAATACCATTGACCACTGGCACATTCAATTGAGGTTGTTACAGTAGCTATAGCTAGATTTGAGCAATTGGAAAAGATCTATAAAATTATTATTATTTTATTATTATTATTATTATTATAACAATTAAGAGATAGCTCGAGCTGTACTGTGTTATTACTATGATAGGGCATTTTATAAATGATGTACCGTATGGATACTCTAGAGCCAGGGCCCTCGAGCAAGGCAGCCAATGAGAGCAGAGGTGAAGAGGCAGAAGTAGCAGAAGAAGTGGAGGACCATGAAAGCAGCACAGATGAGGAGGAAGCAGCTATGGACGGTCAATGTCAGGGACGAAGTGAGGCTCCCACACAGGAGGCCACAGATACTGAGCCACCTGTGGTGGTGTCTGAGGTAGAAGATCTGCTCTCACGTGACCCAGGGTTGTTCCCAGCTAGGATGAGTGACAGGGACAGGGCAACTATTGGAAAGAAATGAGCAAGGCGAGAAACAGATCAAGAATTTCCACATGATTCAAAGGGAAAGCCATTTCCAGATGACTTGAAATACACCAAAGCAGATAAGGGTAGAGGGGAAGTGAAAAGGGATGGGTTGATTCACAGTGAAAGTGCAAATGCACTGTTCTGCAGACCATATCACAAGAGTAGGGAAAATATATGAATAGACTATTGCATTGGTCCATTCATTGAAGATGAACGCAATGCGACATCCTTTACTAGGCTCACCCACCAGCAGTTCAGGTGCTGAACTGCTGATCCCAATGTATAGGTAAAAACATATTATGCGTTTTCATCAATAAATAAATGCCCCAAATTTTTTAAGCGCGCGCATGGATTGGGGGCCCACAAATAGATTCTTTCATGGGGCCCAGAATCTCCAGCTACGTCCCTGGGTGTGTGCATGCATGCGTGTGTATTTCTATTCAATTCAACAGAGCTTTATTGGCATGGGAAGCACACATTCACATTACAAAAGTAACAAAGAACTACAAAAGGCTAAACCAAAAGAGTTAAACACTAACATCTATCTATCTATCTATCTATCTATCTATCTATCTATCTATCTAGTACCAGTGTCTCTCACTAGAGCACACCCTCCCTCTCTCTGTCACACACACACACTCTTCCTGTGGGTTTTTCCGTTGCTATAGTTTCACCTTGTTCTGTTGCTTGTGGTTTCCTGTGTGTGTGTGTGTGTGTGTGTGTGTGTGTGCGCGTGCGCGTCTCTGTGTGTGTTTGTGTGCTCACATCCAAACCAAGCCAATACAGGAACCCATTCTCACGTATAAACATATAAACAGACACACGCAGGCACAAGCACACACACATGCAGGCACACACACACACACACACAGACGTGCACACACACACACATAGACACACGCAGGCACAGATACACACACACACACAGGGTGGCAGTATAGCTCAGGAGGTAGAGCGGTCTCCTCACCACCGGCAGGTCGCTGGTTCGATCCCCGCCTCCTCCTATCAAAACCTGT
>JANIIK010000939.1:38908-53000 GCA_027704905.1 Muraenolepis orangiensis | reverse complement strand
TTACCGGCTTCCCTTTTAGAAAAAATAAACAAACAAGTGGAATACTGAGTAATATCCTTTGTACACCGGGTTGCCCTTTCCGTGGGGAGAAAACTGAACAGTTCTGATAGTGTAATGTTAATGACATGTTATGATAGTGTAATGTCAATGACATGTTATGATAGTGTAATGTTAATGACATGTTATGATAGTGTAATGTTAATGACAATGTTATTATAGTGGCAGCACTCCTAGCAGTTCAGTAGGCCACTGTGTGTGGTTAAAAACTGTCCTTAAACCTGGTAGTCCTTGTACAGATGTTGCGGAACCAGCGACCGGACGGTAGGGGGAGAAGAGATGGTTTCGAGGGTGGTTGCTGTCCTTAGTGATGGAGATGGTCACCTTGTTCTAAAGATCTCAATTTATGGAATAAGTAGAATGTCTTCTGATATCAAACCCTGGGCTGTAAGTGTTTGCTCATTGAGTCCAACTGACCTGAGAGTCTCCAGTGTACAGTGTGGACTCCCCAGTCCAGCAGAGAGCAGCTTCACTCCTGAATCCTGCAGGTCGTTGGTACTCAGGTCCAGCTCTCTCAGACTGGAGGAGTTGGAGCTGAGAACTGAGGCCAGAGCTTCACAGCATCTCTCTGACAGATGACAGCCATTCAGCCTTCACACAACATCAACAGGAACATGTTAGGAACTGGGTTGAAAGGGCTTATTAGAATTAAAACCACTTAAAACCACCATTAAAACACAGTCTTTACTAGCATTATGAATAAGAAATGTAAGTTTAACAAATGATAACAGCGCTGTACGTAAGATTTAACAGCCAATATTGGAGTGGAATTTGTAGCTCATATGTTTTGAATATTGTTATGACTTTAATATGATAGGGAAATGTATATTGTATCGTAATACATGTTATTAATAAACCTACAGATATGGTTTGTATATTATATACCTTTTATATTGGGTATTAAAATACATATTACACCATATTTAACCAATGTAAATAATATATTACCCTGCACTTAGCAGCAATATTTGCACTCTGGTTAGATGCCAAATTATTTTGGCTGTACTGTACTTGTGCTTTAGTGCAATGAGAATTAATTAGAATCACATCTAATCTAAATGTACAGAGATGTATTGTATATGATATCACTTTTATATTCTAGTAGGATGTATATTGTGTATTATAATACATGTTATTAACAAATCTACAGAGATGTATTGTATATGACATCACGTTCACATTATAGTATAGTGTATATTGTGTACTATAATACAGGTGATTAGAGAACCTACAGAGATGTTTTGGAGGCTTTGAGCACTGGCAGCAGCCTCAGAAGACCCTCCTCTGAAGCAGAGTATGTCTTCAGGTCAAACACGTCCAGCTCCTCTTCTGATGACAGTAAGATGAAGACCAGAGCTGACCACTGAGCAGGAGAGAGATCTTCTTTGGTGAGAATTCCTGATGTCAGGTACTGTTGGATCTCCTCCACTAGAGAACGGTCGTTCAGCTCAGTCAGACAGTGGAACAGATTGATGCTTCTCTCTGGAGAGTGATCTCCACTTATCTTCTCCTTGATGTAAGACACAGTTTTCTCATTGTTCCGTGATCTACTTCCTTTCTGTCTCAGCAGACCTGGTAGGAGAATCTGATTGGTCTCCAGAGAGAGGCCAAGGAGGAAGCGGAGGAACAAGTCCAGGTGTCCGTTCTCACTCTGTAAGGCCTTGTCCACAGCACTCTGGTAGAGGAGTTGGACCTTAGTTTTCATTCGAAGATGAAAAGACAACTTGCCTCGCAGACGTTTTTTTGACAGCAGATTGACACCAGTGTCCATAAAGGACAGGAAGACATAAAGAGCAGCCAGAAACTCCTGGATGCTCAGATGGACAAAGCAGAACACCTTGTCCTTGTACAGCCCACACTCCTCTTTAAAGATCTGGGTGAACACTCCTGAGTACACTGAGGCTGCTCTGATATCCATGTCACACTCTGCCAGGTCTGCCTCGTAGAAGATCAGGTTGCCTTTCTCCAGCTGGTTAAAAGCCAGTTTTCCCAGAGCAACAATGATCTTCCTGCTCTTTGAACTCCAGACTGCATCTGTTTCAGCTCTCCCATGGTACTTCCTGTCCCCCTGTATGGACTGAACCCTCAGGAAGTGGATGTACAGCTGAGTCACAGTGTTGGGCATCTCTTCTCCTGTCTGGGTTGTTTTGAATAAGTCCTCCAGAACTGTAGCACTGATCCAACAGAAGACTGGGATGTGACACATGATGTGGAGGCTTCGTGATGTCTTGATGTGGGAGATGATTGTGCTGGCCAGAGTCTCCTCTCTGAATCTCTTCCTGAAGTACTCCTCCTTCTGTGGGTCGGTGAACCCTCTCACCTCTGTCACCATGTCAACACACTCAGCAGGGATCTGATTGGCTGCCGCAGGGCGTGTGGTTATCCAGATGCGAGCGGAGGGAAGCAGGTCACCCCTGATGAGGTTTGTCAGCAACACGTCCACCGAGGTCGACTTTGAGACATCGGTCCAGATCGGATTGTTCTTGAAGTCCAGAGGAAGTCGACACTCATCCAGACCGTCCAAGATGAAGACCACTTGGAACAGGTCGTATCTGCGGATTCCTTTGGTTTGAATAAAGAAGTGATGAAGAAGTTCCACCAAGCTAAACTTTTTCACTTTCAGTAAATTCAGCTCTCTGAAAGTGAAGGGAAGCGTGAAGTGGATGTCCTGGTTGGCTTTGCCTTCAGCCCAGTCCAGAGTGAACTTGTGTGTTAAGATGGTTTTACCAATGCCCGCCACTCCAGTTGTCATTATTGTTCTGCTTGGTTGATCTTGTCCAGGTAAGGGTTTAAAGATGTCTTCAAGTTTGATTGGTGTTTCCTCCTTGGCTGGTTTCCTGGAAGCTGTTTCAATCAGTCTGACCTCATGTTCCTTGTTGACCTCTCCACTGACTCTCTCTGTGATGAAGAGCTCTGTGTAGAAGTCATTCAGATCTGTTGACTGTCCTGCTTTAGCGATTCCCTCAAACACACGCCTGAACTTCTGCATCAGATGAGACTTGATGTTATGTTGGCACTCGACTGCAGCAGTTCCTAAATAAGAGAACGCAGAAGACAGGTCTTATATGTGATATTGACACAACAATATGATTGGTGTAATGACAGTACTATAATACATTATAATTAACTAATACTATAATTGACTTGATATGCTGATTTAACAAGATAGTGTTGCATCTCTTAATCTGATACCCCTACAATAACCCTACACATCTGGATCAAACCATTTAACCTCCAAGAGGGTATATATCTGGAAAAGATACAACTATTTTTAAAGAGTCTATGTGAGACTCATCTTTGATTTAAAAATAAGAGTCTCTTCTATGTTTTCAAAATAAGAGTCTTCTTTGTTTTCTAAATAAAAGTCTCTTCTTTGTTTTTTAAATAAGAGTCTCAATGTTTTCTAAATAAGAGTCTCTATGTTTTCTAAATAAGAGTCTCTTACTAATCCTCAGTGTGTGGGCCAGTTCCTCCTGGTTCATCTCCAGAAGGCAGAGCAGTGTGATGTCGGTCACTCCCTCTATGGCGCGCCTCCTCTGCTCCTCGTTCTTCCCATCCTCCTCCTCCTCCTCCTCCTCCTCCCTCTGACTCTCTGAGCCTTGTGGGTCATGTGGGAAGAGAACCCTCCAGAGCTTCTTCAGCTCCTGGTCTAGAAAAGCGTGTGCGTTCTCCTCAGCCCTCTGGAACAGAACATGAATGAGAACTTTCCTGTGAGCTGAGGACATCAGAAGCATCTGTCCTTGATTCACGTCTGGTCTAAAGAGGGAAGCCTGGAGACTCTGAGCACCACAAGAGATGCTTTTTAATGTTCATGTAGAGCTGAAGGCTAATGTCTTGTTGGACTTTTACACACCTTGATCAGCTCTGTTTGATGCTGCTGTACAGACCGAGCACTGGTAACCTTTGACCTCTCCTGGTGTTGACTGTGGAGAACACACACACACACATATACACACACTCACACACACACACACACACACACACACACACACACACAAACGTATAATTTTGATATTTCTCCTGAAGTCAAAAAATCAGTATTAGCAGAGTCTGGTAGAAACCAAGTGGTCATTTTTCATCACCTATTTGGAACTCCTCCCTCTCCTCTCTATCTATGGATGTGTTCAATAGATACTGTATATTAATAATCTCAGATGAATCTTCACCTCTTCTCAATAGACGATGATGATTCCCATCTTTAAATGACACACTGTCAAACACACACACACACACACACACACACACACACACACACACACACACACACACACACACACACACACACACACAGTCTGTTTGAAACTCCTACCTCTCCTCTCTCGAGGGGCGTCCATCTTTAAAGGTATAAGGTGGATCCATAGACCGGTCACTCTTCATGGAGACACAGCTGGGTCCAGGGGAGTCTGCTCTCTCCTGTAACCTTCTAGAACAACAAGAGCCAGGATTTACGGATGTTCAATAGATGTTGAATTGTTATAATCTGATCAACCCTCACCTCTTCTCAATAGACTGATCCCCATCTTTAAACTGAACAGGTAGTTCCATAGACCGGTCACTCTTCATGGAGACACAGCTGGGTCCAGGGGAGTCTGCTCTCTCCTGTATCCTTCTAGAACAACAAGAGTCAGGATTTATGGATGTTCAATAGATGCTGAATTGTTATAATCTGATCAACCCTCACCTCTTCTCAATAGACTGATTCCCATCTTTAAACTGAGTAGGCTGATCCATAGACCACCCACTCTTCATGGAGACACAGCTGGGTCCAGGGGAGTCTGCTCTCTCCTTCTGCTCTGGTCTTCAACACAACACACACACAGCTTTTACTGACACTAACGATGGTGTCCTGATACATCACTGCTGAGCTCTGAGATGGACCACAGTCACAGACACTTAGAGATCCTCTTCTCACCTGTTAGCTCTGCTCTGGCGGCCATGTTCCCCAGACAGAGAGCTTTTAGAGGTAGGATCCCCCTCCTCTCTCTCCTCATTCATAGCAGACCGGAGACCCCAGCCGATTTCAAGAAGCTGGATTTGCAGGTTAACTGGAGATGTTAAGACAGAATTCAGGGAATAGCAGAATCTTCAGTTTCAGATACCAACCTTAGACTGATCTCAGTTCAGTTATCACGGTGACTCCTGCTGTGAGCCTCACATGCTGCTTCCCTGAGGACTATACTACCAAGCAGGATGTGGGGTTAGTGAGTCACTTCAGGTTAACCCTGAGGACTATACTACCAAGCAGGATGTGGGGTTAGTGAGTCACTTCAGGTTAACCCTGAGGACTATACTACCAAGCAGGATGTGGGGTTAGTGAGTCACTTCAGGTTAACCCTGAGGACTATACTACCAAGCAGGATGTGGGGTTAGTGAGTCACTTCAGGTTAACCCTGAGGACTATACTACCAAGCAGGATGTGGGGTGAGTGAGTCACTTCAGGTTAACCCTGAGGACTATACTACCAAGCAGGATGTGGGGTTAGTGAGTCACTTCAGGTTAACCCTGAGGACTATACTACCAAGCAGGATGTGGGGTTAGTGAGTCACTTCAGGTTAACCCTGAGGACTATACTACCAAGCAGGATGTGGGGTTAGTGAGTCACTTCAGGTTAACCCTGAGGACTATACTAGCAAGCAGGATGTGGGGTTAGTGAGTCACTTCAGGTTAACCCTGAGGACTATACTACCAAGCAGGATGTGGGGTTAGTGAGTCACTTCAGGTTAACCCTGAGGACTATACTACCAAGCAGGATGTGGGGTTAGTGAGTCACTTCAGGTTAACCCTGAGGACTATACTACCAAGCAGGATGTGGGGTTAGTGAGTCACTTCAGGTTAACCCTGAGGACTATACTACCAAGCAGGATGTGGGGTTAGTGAGTCACTTCAGGTTAACCCTGAGGACTATACTACCAAGCAGGATGTGGGGTTAGTGAGTCACTTCAGGTTAACCCTGAGGACTATACTACCAAGCAGGATGTGGGGTTAGTGAGTCACTTCAGGTTAACCCTGAGGACTATACTACCAAGCAGGATGTGGGGTTAGTGAGTCACTTCAGGTTAACCCTGAGGACTATACTACCAAGCAGGATGTGGGGTTAGTGAGTCACTTCAGGTTAACCCTGAGGACTATACTACCAAGCAGGATGTGGGGTTAGTGAGTCACTTCAGGTTAACCCTGAAGACTATACTACCAAGCAGGATGTGGGGTTAGTGAGTCACTTCAGGTTAACCCTGAGGACTATACTACCAAGCAGGATGTGGGGTTAGTGAGTCACTTCAGGTTAACCCTGAGGACTATACTACCAAGCAGGATGTGGGGTTAGTGAGTCACTTCAGGTTAACCCTGAGGACTATACTACCAAGCAGGATGTGGGGTTAGTGAGTCACTTCAGGTTAACCCTGAGGACTATACTACCAAGCAGGATGTGGGGTTAGTGAGTCACTTCAGGTTAACCCTGAGGACTATACTACCAAGCAGGATGTGGGGTTAGTGAGTCACTTCAGGTTAACCCTGAGGACTATACTACCAAGCAGGATGTGGGGTTAGTGAGTCACTTCAGGTTAACCCTGAGGACTATACTACCAAGCAGGATGTGGGGTTAGTGAGTCACTTCAGGTTAACCCTGAGGACTATACTACCAAGCAGGATGTGGGGTTAGTGAGTCACTTCAGGTTAACCCTGAGGACTATACTACCAAGCAGGATGTGGGGTTAGTGAGTCACTTCAGGTTAACCCTGAGGACTATACTACCAAGCAGGATGTGGGGTTAGTGAGTCACTTCAGGTTAACCCTGAGGACTATACTACCAAGCAGGATGTGGGGTTAGTGAGTCACTTCAGGTTAACCCTGAGGACTATACTACCAAGCAGGATGTGGGGTTAGTGAGTCACTTCAGGTTAACCCTGAGGACTATACTACCAAGCAGGATGTGGTCCGGGTTGTTCCGTTGCTGTGTTTTCCTGTGTGTGTGTGTGTGTGTGTGTGTGTGTGTGTGTGTGTGTGTGTGTGTGTGTGTGTGTTTACATTCAAACCGAGCCAATGCAGGCACCCTTTCTCACGTATAAACATATATACACACTCACAAGCAGTGTTTTTATGAACCTTTTAAAGCCAAAAGAGCAACTATTTCCCCCAAGGTGTGTGTGTGTGTGTGTGTGTGTGTGTGTGTGTGTGTGTGTGTGTGTGTGTGTGTGTGTGTGTGTGTGTGTGTGTGTGTGTGTGTGTGTGTGTGTGTGTGTGTGTGTGTGTGTGTGTGTGACAGAGTGAGAGAGAGTGAGAGAGAGAGAGTTGGTAGAACAGTGAAGGCACACACACACACACACACACCACGTGAGTTAGAGAGAGAGAGAGAGAGAGAGAGAGAGAGAGAGAGAGAGAGAGAGAGAGAGAGAGAGAGAGAGAGAGAGAGAGAGAGAGAGAGAGAGAGAGAGAGAGAGACGTTAGTTTAAGTGTTATCTTATAAAGTTTTAAGGACTGAAGAATACCTCCCTCTGTTTTCAGAGCATGCAGCCAACGAGGTGTGTTGTTGTGTTTGTATTTATTTGAGGTTTATTACTTTACTAAAGTCATCTCCCATGCTGTGAATGTTCTTGTGTGTCTAACATGGTTCTATGTTAGTCATTTATACGGTTTGTTTGTGTGTAGTTTTCACGGTGGATTTGGAGAGGAATAAACCCCTTATGAGAAAGCCACTTGTGTCTGCCTGTGCTTCCAGGGAATTATAATATGTATATAAACATGTGTGTGTGTGTGCATTTCCATGTGTGTGTGTATGTGTGTGTGTCTGTACACAGTATATACATGTGTCTGTATTTCTATGTGCGTGTGTGTAAGTATGTGTGCATGTGTGTGTGTATTTTTATAAGTGTGTGTGTGTGTGTATAAAAATGTGGGTGGGTGTTTGTATTGTGATGTATATTTCAATATATGTGTATTTCAATATGTGTGTGTGTGTGTGTGTGTGTATGTGTCTGTATAGTGTGTGTGTGTGTGTATCTGTATACTGTATGAAAACTGTATAAAAATACTGTAACCTTGACACTGGTCTTAATGCCCCCAGCATAGCAGAACTACTCATATCTAACACACACACACACACACACACACACACACATACACACACACACACACACACACACAAACACACGCATCACTTATGTAGAGTTAACTACTGGAGCATGTCTTTAATACGTGTTCCCAACACAAGGAATCAATATTCACTTTAAAGTCCCAACAGGACCATCAGTATCTGTTGCCATGGACCACTTGTATTGATGACCAGAAGATCAACCAGGATCCCTGCTACTAACTCATGTGTGTGTGTGTGTGTGTGTGTGTGTGTGTATTTTAAGATGTGTGTATGTGTGTGTGTATTTCTATATGTTTGGGTATGTCTGTGTGAGTTTGTATGTTTATAAATATGTGTGTGTGTTTGTGTGAGTCTGTATGTATGTGTATTACAATATGTGTGTGTATTACAATATGTGTGTGTGTGTGTGTGTGTGTGTGTGTGTGTGTGTGTGTGTGTGTGTGTAATTGTATAAATGTGTTGTGATTCCAGCATCACACCACTCTCCTCTCCAGCCACGCTCCTCTGGCTCCCCCTCCTGGCCACCTGGGGTTACTACACCCAGGAGAACACTCGTCCCAGAGGACCGTAGTCACGTCAGCCCACCTGTTCCCTATTCCCAATCAGGCTCCCTGTTTAGACTCCGCCCCCCTGTCACTCCTTTCCAGAACTTTCCCGTTGTTCAACCTGAGACTCTCTGGCAATCCTCTGTTTCTGTAGAGCTTTATTAAAGTAACGTTCCCGCCCACGCATAACCACAACATCCGGGTATTACATGCAACCTTTAAACCCACCCCTAGGTGTCGCTGTAACACAGGCTACTAACATATGCCTTTATGGAACATCTCCCTTCCTTTAGCTGCTTGAAAACAATGACATGCTTGCATCTTGGTTAACAATCAACTTAACATGAAACATTAAACTTAACATTAAATAACACCATCAAATAACATTCCAACATAACATTATTCCTTTTTTTTATATATATTTTTAACTATATATATATATATATATATATATATATATATATATATATATATATATATATATATATACGCATGGTATATATTAGTATTACACAAACACACAGACACACACACACACAGTGAGATTAAATAAACCCAACATATTCATTAACAGTTGAAATCGTAGCAGACAATGAACTCAGAATGTGATGAAATGTAATAACCAGAATGTTCATACAAAGGGAGAATTACTGAGAGGTTTACTGAGAACTGCATTAGGCCAAGTCACGTGAGACAGCACGGGCGGACTGGAACGTGGTATGTTGATTGATTCAGTATTGAGCAAACTTTGTATCAGGATAATCATTGGCTAAATAAATATAGTTTGATCCTTAAATACCGCTTCTGCGTAGAACGTAATCCGACACCACCACACACACACACACACAAACACACCCACACACACACACACACACACACACACACACACATCACGTCTTTTAAAATAAATCACCAAAGTGTTCCAGTTTGAACCGGCTCCCTGGTGCATAACAAGTTTAGAGACATACTCTTTAACCCCTTGGTCAACACTCACTACTCACCTTATAACGCTGTCCACCGTTTAGTTTATAAGGCTTGTTTCCTTTGTCTCCAGAAAGAAGAAACGTCTCTCTCCGTCGAGTCTCATAAAGAAGAACCGTCTCTCTCCGTCGAGTCTCATAAAGAAGAACCGTCTCTCTCCGTCGAGTCACATAAAGAGGAACCGTCTCTCTTCGTCGAGTCTCATAAAGAGGAACCCTCTTTATCCGTCGAGTCTCATAAAGAAGAACCGTCTCTCTCCGTCGCGCCTCAAAGAGGAAACGCCTTTCTGTCGAGTCACAAAGAGACTAAAGTTTACTTTCGGTTTCGTGAAGGTGACGTCATCTAGCCCCGCCCCCTCACCGATCCTGGTTCTGAACCAAGCGATCACACAACGGATGTTTTTGTTCTTGAAGCAGGCTACATAGTATTCTGCTGTGGGTAAGTAGACATACGATTTATTGTTGTTCTTAGTATTTGTGTTGATAAAATTGTAGAACCTTTTTCTCAAAGCTAGTTACCTGTACATAGTAAGTGAGGTGTACAGGCCTATTGTTGTGCTAAGATAATCACCCAGTCTGGCCCATACAGCCATAGTCAATAGAGTTAACGACAGGGAGGAGCCTAACCCTGCATATAAGCAGTGGATTCACCTAGGATCCCCTTGTACATTTTTGTTCTTGAAGCAGGCTACATAGTATTCTGCTGTGGGTAAGTAGACATACGATTTATTGTTGTTCTTAGTATTTGTGTTGATAAAATTGTAGAACCTTTTTCTCAAAGCTAGTTACCTGTACATAGTAAGTGAGGTGTACAGGCCTATTGTTGTGCTAAGATAATCACCCAGTCTGGCCCATACAGCCATAGTCAATAGAGTTAACGACAGGGAGGAGCCTAACCCTGCATATAAGCAGTGGATTCACCTAGGATCCCCTTGTACATTTTTGTTCTTGAAGCAGGCTACATAGTATTCTGCTGTGGGTAAGTAGACATACGATTTATTGTTGTTCTTAGTATTTGTGTTGATAAAATTGTAGAACCTTTTTCTCAAAGCTAGTTACCTGTACATAGTAAGTGAGGTGTACAGGCCTATTGTTGTGCTAAGATAATCACCCAGTCTGGCCCATACAGCCATAGTCAATAGAGTTAACGACAGGGAGGAGCCTAACCCTGCATGAGTCTCTCTCCCTATCGCATAGGCTATTAACATAGAAGTAGTTTGTTAGCGTCAGCATTTAGCGTCAGGCCCCAGGAACTAAGACCCAGAACAAAGACCAAGGAGTCGTTCTACTAGAGTCCCAGAACAAAGACCAAGGAGTCGTTCTACTAGAGTCCCAGAACAAAGACCAAGGAGTCGTTCTACAGGAGTCTGTCTAGGGAGTTAGTCCTAGTTAGTCAAATCTAGTCCTCCTACCCTTGCTATGTGCCGTGATTCCATTGTAGTCTGGACATCCTCCCGCAATAGATGGCATCGAGGCTCTCCCTCTCGACGCCGCAACCCTTCCAATCTCCTCTATCCTACTATTTCTACCTTCACAGATCTTGTGGTGAAAGGGGGACTCTGGAATTGCCAATCGTCGGTCAAGAAGACAGAAACCATTCTGGCCTACGCCGCACTCCAGTCTCTCCACTTCCTGGCTCTCACCGAGACCTGGATCACCCCTGAGAACACGGCTACCGCAGCTGCTCTCTCCGCGACCTACTCCTTCACCCACACCCCCCGACCCTCTGGGCGTGGTGGAGGAACGGGACTCCTAGTCTCTCCAAACTGGTCATATCAGGTACTCCCTCTGGGTCATCTGACCAGATCGGCACTCGAATTTCATGCTGTTTCTGTTACAATCCCAACTAGGCTCAACATTGCCGTAATTTACCGACCACCGGGCCCTCTTGGTGACTTCTTTGACGAGATGGACGCCTTCCTCAGCTGCTTTCCTGAGGACGGCACCCCACTCGTGGTTCTGGGTGACTTCAACATCCAGTCGGATAAGTTACAATCTCCTGAATTCATTAACTTTTTTGCCATATTCGGTCTAACACTCACTCCTTCTCCCCCTACCCACAGAGCTGGGAACCAACTGGATCTTGTCTTCACAAGATCCTGTACCACCTCGGTGATCTCGGTCACACCCCTCCCTGTCTCTGATCACCATTTTGTTGCTTTCTCTCTCCCTCTCAAATCCCCCACCTCCCTACCCACTACTCCCCACATTGTTACCTTCCGTAGTAACCTGAAAACTCTCTCTCCCTCTTCTTTCTCCGCATCTGTCCTATCCTCACTACCATCCCCCCAACAATTCTCTCTCTTGTCGGTGGAGGAAGCCTCCTCCACTCTGACTTCCTCTCTCTCCTCCTCCTTCGACTCTCTCTGTCCTCTCACCTCCAGACCAGCACGAGCCTCTCCTCCACCTCCTTGGCTGTCCGAACCTCTGCGGGCTTGTAGAGCAGAGCTGCGGGCGGCCGAGAGAAAATGGAGGAAATCGGACTCCTCTGATGACCTCGCTCACTACCTCCGTCTCCTCGCTGGCTTCACCTCCACGGTATCGGCTGCTAAATCTGCCTTCTACCGTACAAAAATAAACTCTTCTGCCTCTAACCCAAGGAAACTTTTCTCCATGTTCTCTTCCCTCCTCAACCCCCCCTCCCCTCCCCCTCCCTCCTCCCTCTCAGCTGATGACTTTGTCACCTTCTTTACGAAGAAGGTGAACGACATTACCTCCTCCTTCACCCCCACCGCTTTCCTCCCTCCCTCCTCTCCCACCCCCACTAACCTTACCTGTTTCAACCCCCTCTCCCCCGATGAAGTTAACAAACTGGTGACATCTAACCACCCTACCACCTGCCCCCTCGACCCAATCCCTTCCTCTCTTCTCCAGGACATCTCGGGCGATATCCTTCCCTTCCTTACATCCCAAATCAACATCTCCCTTGAGGCAGGCCTGTTTCCGGCAGCCTTCAAGACTGCCAGAATCAAGCCGCTCCTCAAGAAACCATCCCTAGACATCACTGATGTCCAAAACTACAGACCGGTATCTCTCCTATCATTCCTGTCCAAAACCCTTGAACGGGCTGTCTCCTCACAACTTTCTTCCTATCTCTCCCAGAACAACCTCCTCGACCCTCACCAGTCAGGCTTCAAGGCTGCGCACTCCACGGAGACGGCACTGCTCGCAGTGACAGAGTCTCTTCGTGATGCCAGAAGCTCGTCCCTCTCATCGGTACTGATCCTTCTCGACCTGTCTGCGGCGTTCGACACAGTGAACCACCAGATCCTCCTCTCCACTCTCGCCGAGCTTGGAATCGCTGGAACTGCGTTATCCTGGTTCACCTCCTACCTCGCAGATCGGACTTATCAGGTCACATGGAACGGTTCCCTGTCCAAACCCTGCACCCTGGACACCGGAGTTCCTCAAGGCTCAGTATTGGGACCTCTTCTGTTTTCTCTTTACACTAAATCGCTAGGCTCTGTAATCGCATCTCATGGCTTCTCCTATCACTGCTATGCGGATGACACTCAACTGTTTCTCTCCTTTCCCCCCTCAGAAACCCAAATAGCAACACGCATCTCGAAATGCCTGGCCGACATCAGCAGATGGACAGCCACCAACCACCTGAAGCTCAACCTTGACAAGACTGAGCTCCTCTTCATACCGGGGAAAGACTGCCCTCAGATGGACCTACTGGTCACCATCGAGAACACCCAAGTCTCCCCCTCAACCACAACAAGAGACCTTGGTGTGGTGGTAGATGACCAGCTGTCCTGCAATGCCAACGTCACCGCGGTGGCCCGATCTTGCAGAATTGCCCTCTACAACATCCGCAGGATCCGGCCCTTCCTCACACGTGAAGCGGCGCAGATCCTGGTCCAAGCGCTCGTCATCACCCGCCTCGACTACTGCAACTCTCTCCTGGCGGGACTCCCCGCCTCTGCAACCAAGCCCCTCCAACGCATCCAGAACGCAGCAGCACGCCTGGTATTCAACCTACCGAAATTCTCCCACGTG
Source organism: Muraenolepis orangiensis (assembly GCA_027704905.1). Classification (NCBI taxonomy): domain Eukaryota; kingdom Metazoa; phylum Chordata; class Actinopteri; order Gadiformes; family Muraenolepididae; genus Muraenolepis; species Muraenolepis orangiensis. The sequence continues at coordinate 39,327 of JANIIK010000939.1, read as the reverse complement.
ACCCCTCTCTTCCGCGAACTCCACTGGCTTCCGGTAACTGCTCGCATCAAATTCAAGATTCTGGTGCTGACCTTTAGGGCAGTCAATGGAACTGCCCCGGCCTACCTCCAGGCGTTGGTCAAACCCTACATCCCAGCCAGAGCGCTCCGCTCAACTTCTGCCAGGCGACTTGTTCGACCTTCACTAAGGTCAACCAAACATCGCTCGTCCAAAACCCAGCTCTTCACGGCTCTGGCCCCACAGTGGTGGAATGAACTCCCGTCTCATGTCAGGACGGCAGAGTCCCTCGCCAGCTTCCGCAAGAGACTCAAGACCCACCTGTTCAGAGTCCACCTGGACTCTCCTTTGTGAAACCCCTAAACTTGCTTAAGTCCTGACATTAATAGCTCTTAGCATGTTGTATATGTTAGCAAGTGTAT
>JANIIK010000939.1:21408-36408 GCA_027704905.1 Muraenolepis orangiensis | reverse complement strand
CAACAACAACAACAACAACAACAACCACCACAACAACCACAACAACAACCACAACCACAACCACACCAACAACCACAACCACAACAACAACAACAACAACCACAACCACACCAACAACCACAACAACAACAACAACAACACACAACAACAACAACAACAACAACCACCACAACAACCACAACAACAACCACAACCACAACCACACCAACAACCACAACAACAACAACAACAACAACAACCACACCACCACCACCACAACCACAACAACAACAACAACAACAACAACAACAACAACCACCTCCACCACCACCACCACCACAACCACACCAACCACAACCACAACCACACCAACACCAACAACACAACACACAACAACAACAACAACACCAACAACAACACCAACAACCACAACCACAACCACACCAACACCAACAACAACAACAACAACAACAACAACACCAACAACAACACCAACAACCACAACCACCACCACAACCACCACCACCACCACAACCACCACCACCACCACCACAACCACCACAACCACAACCACAACCATTGTATTGCATTGACTTGTGCATTTTATATGGTATTTTGTATTTTGTCTGTTTCTGTATACTGTAAAGCAGGGGTCCCCAAACTTTTTCCTGTGAGGGCCACATAACTTTTCCCTTCTCTGATGGGGGCCGGGGTCAGTTTGTAACAGAAAAAGTGTGACGATCGCAGGGGTGCCTAAACGTAAACATTTATTGTTTTCCAGAAAGCCACACATAACCAAATATTAATAACCCTTTCCGGGATCTTCACAGAAAAAAAAGTCAGGAAATAAATAATAACACTATTAATGAAATAAATAACACTATTTATGAAATAAATAATAACCAAATAACCCTCTCTGGGTTCTTCACAGAAAAAAGTCAGGAAATAAATAACACTGTTTATGAAATAAATAATAACCAAATAACCCTCTCTGGGTTATTTGAAAAAGAAAGGAAATAAAAACAGAAAAAAAGTCCACTGAACATTAACTTTCTGTTGTGCCGTGCACAATCTTAACAGGTAAAAGTTTAGCTTAGTTGTCAGAGCAGAATCTCTTACTCAAATGACTCATATGAGCAGTCTCTCAAAGTTCTTGTGTTCCTTCCTTATAATCCTTTTGTAGGTTCCAGTAGGCTTGTAGACACCGCTGTTTGCAGCTCTCTCTCATCAACTTCCCTGTGAAAACTACAAAGCAAGCAGGCTGAGAAACCGAACTAAGTGATACAGCACCTACACGCGGGCCGTATCCGGCCCGCGGGCCTTAGTTTGGGGACCACTGCTGTAAAGCACTTTGGTGCAAATGTGCTATATAAATAAAGGTGACCTTGACCTTGACCTTGAGCAGTGGGGATCGGAGCAAAAACCTTAGCGGCGTCCTGCAGGAAAACCCGCTGGGCCGTCGCCGACCAGGGGGCCGATGCGTTGGGAAGGAAATCCCCTGGAACCCTCAGCGGCTGACCGTAGACCATCTCAGCCATGGAACACCGCAGATCCTCCTTAGGCGCGGTCCTCAGGCCCAGCATAACCCAAGGCAGCTTGTCGACCCAATTACCGTCCGTCAGCCCGGCTCTGAGGGCCGCCTTCATGGAGCGGTGGAAACGCTCGCAAAAGCGGTTGTCCGGTGGAGCTTAACCCCCAAACCCCCGGCCACAGCGTTCCAGAGCTCGGATGTGAACTGGGAACCACGGTCCGAGGAAATGTCCGAAGGGGTGCCGAAACGACACACCCATGTCGCAATGAAAGCCCGGGCTATGTCAGCCGCCGCTGTCGACGCCAGTGGGACCGCCTCCGGCCAACGGGTCGTCCTGTCCACCATAGTTAGGAGGTAGGAAAAACCCTGGGAGGAGGGTAATGGACCAACCAGATCGATGTTGACGTGGTCAAACCTCCCCTCAGGTACCAGGAATTTCTCCAGGGGGGCCTTCGTGTAGCGGTGCACCTTAGCACGCTGGCAAGCCACACACGTGCCGGCCCAAGCCCTCACGTCCTTTTTGAGCCCCCGCCAGACGAATTTTGCGGCCACCATCAGCACCGAAGGCTTCCCGCCGGGGTGCGACAGGTTGTGCACCGCCTCAAACACGGAACGCCTCCAGCTGGTGGGAACGACCGGGCGCGGCTGGCCCGTGGAGACGTCACACAGGAGAACAACGCCTGCGTCGCCGAAAACCACATCCTCCAGGCGCAGCCCCACATCAGCCCCTTCAGGGCCTGGACGCTGGGGTCAGTGACCTGGTCCATTGCCATGCGGGTATAGTCGAGGCCCAACTGGACGGCTCCGATGACGACCCTGGATAGGCAATCTGCGACCAGGTTTGACTTACCAGCCACGTGCTGGATGTCCGTGGTGAACTCCGAGATGTAGGAAAGCTGTCGTTGCTGGCGAGCAGACCAAGGCTCCGCCACCTTGGACATGGCGAACGTGAGCGGCTTGTGGTCAACAAACGCCGTAAATTCACGGCCTTCCAGCAAAAATCGGAAGTGCCGCACGGTCAGCCAGAGTCCAAGGAGCTCCCGGTCAAAAGCGCTGTACCTGCGTTCCCTGGGTGTTAGCTGGCGGCTGAAAAAGGCAAGTGGTTGCCAGGCGCCGTCCACCCACTGCTCATGCACCGCACCGACGCCGTAGTCGAATGCATCAGTGGTAATGGAGATGGGGGCTGTGGGTGACGGATGCGCCAGCAAGGCCGCCTGAGCCAGCGCGGTCTTGACCTCCATAAAGGCAACCTCAGCCTCCGTCGTCCAGTCGATCTCCTGGATGGGGGCCTTACCTTTCAATGCCTCATACAGCGGCCGCATAAACGGTGGTAGAAGGTCACCATCCCTAGGAACCCACGGAGTGACCGGGCCGTGTGCGGGCGAGGAAACGCCGCGACAGCCTCTACCTTCTACTGCGAGTTTAGAAGGGTTCAACTGCCGGGCCCTGGCGTAGACCGGGGGTCCCTCAGTGGTGACGTGGTGCTCCACCCCATGCTTGGTGGTGGGCGCAGAGAAAGTGGGCTGCGTCAGGTCCGGGAACTCAGCCAACAACCTGAGGTACTTGTCCGTGCCCGACAGCGATCCGCATGGATGAAGTATCCAGGGGAATGAAGTGTCCATGGGGATATGTGTCCAGGGGGATGAAGTGACCAGGGGGATGAAGTGTCCAGGGGGATGTGTGTCCAGGGGGATGAAGTGACCAGGGGGATGAAGTATCCAGGGGGATGTGTGTCCAGGGGGATGAAGTGACCAGGGGGATGAAGTGTCCAGGAGGATGAAGTGTCCAGGTGGATGTGTGTCCAGGGGGATGAAGTGTCCAGGGGATGAGTGTCCAGGGGGATGTGTGTCCAGGGGGATGAAGTGACCAGGGGGATGAAGTATCCAGGGGATGAAGTGTCCAGAGGGATGAAGTGTCCAGGGGGATGAAGTGTCCAGGGGGATGAAGTGTCCATGGGAATGAAGTGTCCAGAGGGATGAAGTGTCCATGGGGATGAAGTGTCCAGAGGGATGAAGTGTCCAGGGGGATGAAGTGTCCATGGGGATGAAGTGTCCAGGGGGATGAAGTGTCCAGGAGGATGAAGTGTCCAGGGGGATGAAGTGACCAGGGGGATGAAGTATCCAGAGGGATGAAGTGTCCATGGGGATGAAGTGTCCAGAGGGATGAAGTTTCCAGGGGGATGAAGTGTCCAGGAGGATGAAGTGTCCAGGAGGATGAAGTGTCCAGGGGGATGTGTGTCCAGAGGGATGAAGTGTCCAGGAGGATGAAGTGTCCAGGGGGATGAAGTGACCAGGGGGATGAAGTATCCAGGGGGATGAAGTGTCCATGGGGATGTGTGTCACACTAAGGCTATAGTGTACACATGTATATATATATATATATATATATATATATATATATATATATATATATATATATATATATACGTATACGTATACTGTGGGACCTGGGCATGTATGATATGTATATATATATATATATTTATACATACGTACATACATACATACATATATATATATATAAATATATATATATACATACATATATATATATATGTATATATATGTATATATTTAGGTAATATTTATATTCAGGTCAAACCACTACACTAGACTGGAGTATGGGGCCATAGGATTACAGGGTCGAGTATGCGGCCAAATTATTATGAAACATGTTTTCCAAGAAGATGAATTCTCTTTCTAACTTTAGGTTTTATAAAATAAACCTGAAAATATGAGCACTTTAAATGTTTTGTTATTGATCATTTATTAGAATGTTTTATCTGTTATCAGAATGTTTTATCTGTTATCAGAATGTTTTATCTGGTTATTAGAATGTTTTATCTGTTATCAGAATGTTTTATCTGGTTATTAGAATGTTTTATCCGTTATTAGAATGTTTAATCTGGTTATTAGAATGTTTTATCTGGTTATTAGAATGTTTAATCTGGTTATTAGAATGTTTTATCTGGTTATTAGAATGTTTTATCTGGTTATTAGAATGTTTTATCTGGTTATTAGAATATTTTATCTGTTATTAGCATGTTTTATCTGGTTAGTAGAATGTTTTATCTGGTTATTAGAGTGTTTTATCGGGTTATTATAATGTTTTATCTGGTTATAAGAATGTTTTATCTGGTTATTAGAATGTTTTATCTGGTTATTAGAATGTTTTATCTGGTTATTAGAATATTTTATCTGTTATTAGCATGTTTTATCTGGTTAGTAGAATGTTTTATCTGGTTATTATAATGTTTTATCGGGTTATTATAATGTTTTATCTGTTATTAGAATGTTTTATCTGGTTATTATAATGTTTTATCTGGTTATCAGAATGTTTTATCTGTTATTATAATGTTTTAACCGGTTATTATAAAGTTTTATCTGGTTATTAGCATGTTTTATCTGGTTATCAGAATGTTTTATCTGTTATTAGAATGTTTTATCTGGTTATTAGAATGTTTTATCTGTTATTAGAATGTTTTATCTGTTATTAGAATGTTTTATCCGTTATTAGAATGTTTTATCTGGTTATTAGAATGTTTTATCTGTTATTAGAATGTTTTATCTGTTATTAGAATGTTTTATCTGTTATTAAAATGTTTTATCCGGTTATTAGAATGTTTTATCCGTTATTAGAATGTTTTATACGGTTATTAGAATGTTTTATCCGGTTATTAGAATGTTTTATCTGTTATCAGAATGTTTTATCTGTTATTAGAATGTTTTATCTGGTTATCAGAATGTTTTATCTGGTTATTAGAATGTTTTATCTGGTTATTTGAATGTTTTATCTGGTTATTAGAATGTTTTATCTGGTTATTAGAATGTTTTATCTGTTATTAGAATGTTTTATCTGTTTATTAGAATGTTTTATCTGGTTATTAGACTGTTTTATCTGGTTATTAGAATGTTTTATCTGTTATTAGAATGTTTTATCTGTTTATTAGAATGTTTTATCTGGTTATTAGAATGTTTTATCTGGTTATTAGAATGTTTTATCTGTTATTAGAATGTTTTATCTGGTTATTAGAATGTTTAATCTGGTTATTAGAATGTTTTATCTGGTTATTAGAATGTTTTATCCGGTTGTTAGAATGTTTTATCTGGAGCAGAGTGGGAGGGGGAGGGAGGGAGGGAGTACACCACCCCCTGGTTACACCACCCCCAGCGTTACACCACCCCCTGGTTACACCACCCCCAGCATTACACCACCCCCTGGTTACACCACCCCCAGCGTTACACCACCCCCTGGTTACACCACCCCCAGCGTTACACCACCCCCTGGTTACACCACCCCCAGCGTTACACCACCCCCTGGTTTCACCACCCCCTGGTTACACCACCCGCTGGTTACACCACCCCCAGCGTAACACCACCCCCTGGTTACACCACCCCCAGCGTTACACCACCCCCTGGTTACACCACCCCCAGCGTTTCACCACCCCCTGGTTACACCACCCCCAGTGTTACACCACCCCCTGGTTACACCACCCCCAGCGTTACACCACCCCCTGGTTACACCACCCCCAGCGTTACACCACCCCCTGGTTACACCACCCCCTGGTTACACCACCCCCAGCGTTTCACCACCCCCTGCTTACACCAGCCCCAGCGTTACACCACCCCCTGGTTACACCACCCCCAGCGTTTCACCACCCCCTGGTTACACCACCCCCAGTGTTACACCACCCGCTGGTTACACCACCCCCAGCGTAACACCACCCCCTGGTTACACCACCCCCAGCGTTACACCACCCCCTGGTTACACCACCCCCAGCGTTTCACCACCCCCTGGTTACACCACCCCCAGTGTTACACCACCCCCTGGTTACACCACCCCCAGCGTTACACCACCCCCTGGTTACACCACCCCCAGCGTTACACCACCCCCTGGTTACACCACCCCTGGTTACACCACCCCCAGCGTTACACCACCCCCTGGTTACACCACCCCCAGCGTTACACCACCCCCTGGTTACACCACCCCCAGCGTTACACCACCCCCTGGTTACACCACCCCCAGGTTACACCACCCCCTGGTTACACCACCCCCAGCGTTACACCACCCCCTGGTTACACCACCCCCAGCGTTACACCACCCCCTGGTTACACCACCCCCAGCGTTACACCACCCCCTGGTTACACCACCCCCAGCGTTACACCACCCCTGGTTACACCACCCCCAGGTTACACCACCCCCTGGTTACACCACCCCCAGCGTTACACCACCCCCTGGTTACACCACCCCCTGCTTACACCACCCCCTGGTGTGTTGGAGTGGTGCCTCTGGGTGGACATGTGAAACAATGAGGCTGTTAGCAGAGGTTCCTCTTCACAGGGGTGAGCCCTTCATGCACTCAGGCTCCGCCCACAGGAAGTCCCTCCCTCCTCCCCATTTCCTGTCATTGTTCCTCCCTCCCCGCGCCCAGCGCTAGCTAGCTCCGCCAGCCCTAGCTAGCTCCACCGGTGCTAAGGACGACGGATAGCTTTGGGAGTGGAGGAGGAAGAGGAGGAGGAGGAGGAGGAGGAGGAGGAGGAGGAGGAGGAGGAGGAGGAGGAGGAGGAGGAGGAGGAGGAGGAAGAGGTGGAGGAGGAGGAGGAGGAGGAGGAGGAGGTTAACCACTTGGTTCCACTCTTCTCGCTCAGGGTTGACCTCCAGGAGAGGCGGGATGTGTGTGTGTGTGTGTGTGTGTGTGTGTGTGTGTGTGTGTGTGTGTGTGTGTGTGTGTGTGTCTCTCTCCCTCCTTCTCCTTCTCCTCCTCCCTCCCTCCCTCCCCACCTCTCTCCCTCTTCCTCCTCCCTCCCTCCCTCCCTCCCTCCCCACCTCTCTTCCTCCTCCCTCTTCCTCTCCCCCTCCCTCCTTCTCTTTCCTCAACCACATTCCTCCCTCCCCCACCTCTCTCTCCCGCCTTCTCCCTCCCCACTTCTCTCCGCCTCATACTCCTCCTCTCTTTTCCTCTCCACCTCTCTCCCTCCTTCTCTTCTCTTCCCACCTCTATTTTCCTCTCTCCTTTCCTTGTTCATTTAAAGTGTTTACATTTCATTTAGTATCAATCCTAGTGCTTGATGTTCATTTAAAGTGTTTACATTTCATTTAGTATCAATCCTAGAGCTTGATGTTCATTTAAAGTGTTTACATTTCATTAAGTATCAATCCTAGAGCTTGATGTTCATTTAAAGTGTTTACATTTCATTTAGTATCAATCCTAGGGGTCAGAGGTCATTAAGGAGAAGGTAGAGGTCAGGGGTCATTAAGGATCAGGTAGGGGTCAGAGGTCATTAAGGAGCAGGTAGGGGTCAGAGGTGTTATTACAGGTAATTATATTCGAGGATTCAGGAAGAGGGAGGGAGGGAGGAGGGGAGGGAGGGAGGGGGAGGAGAGAGGAGGAGGGAGGGGAAGAGAGGGAGGGAGGAGGAGAGTGGGAGGGGGAGGGAGGGATAACTGGTCTAAAACAGTCTCTCTCTCTCTCTCTCTCTCTCTCTCTCTGCCCTGCGGTTAGAAGGCCCCACACACACAAACACAAACACATACTACAGTAACACACACACACACATACACACCAACACACACACACACACACACACATACACACATACACACATAGACACAAACACACACACACACAAACACAAACACATACTACAGTAACACACACACACACACACACACACCAACACACACACACACATACACACATAGACAGACATACACACATGTACACAAACACACACACACACAAACAAACACATACTACAGTAACACACACACACACACACACACACACCAACACACACATACACACAAATACAGACATACACACACATGTACACAAACACGTGCACACACACACACACACACACACACACACACACACAGACTGACTGAGGACACACACACAGGGACACACCCTGACACACACACACACACAGACTGACTGAGGACACACACACACAGGGACACACCCCGACACACACACACACACACACAGACTGACTGAGGACACACACACAGGGACACACACACACACACACACACACACACACACACACACACACACACAGACTGACTGAGGACACACACACAGGGACACACCCTGACACACACACACACACAGACTGACTGAGGACACACACACACAGGGACACACCCTGACACACGCACACACACACAGACTGACTGAGGACACACACACACAGGATCACACCCTGACACACACACACACACACACAGACTGACTGAGGACACACACACACAGGGACACACCCTGACACACACACACACACACACAGACTGACTGAGGACACACACACACAGGGACACACCCTGACACACACACACACACAGACCTGCCAAGACAGAGACTCTCTCTCTCTCTCTCTCTCTCTCTCTCTCTCTCTCTCTCTCTCTCCTCTCTCTCTCTCTCTCTCTCTCTCTCTCTCTCTCTCTCTCTCTCTCTGACAACTTTCTTCACACAGAAATCCCTTTGACTCCGCCTCCCCCTCCCTCCCTTCCCCTCTCTGTCTCTCGCTCCCCTCCTCTCTCTCTGGAGGAGAGAGGAGGAGAGAGGAGGAGGGAGGAGGAGAGAGGAGGGAGGAGGAGAGTGGGAGGGAGGAGGAGAGAGGGAGGGAGGAGGAGAGTGGGAGGGGGAGGAGAGAGGAGGAGGAGGAGAAGAGAGGAGGGAGGAGGAGAGAGGAGGGAGGAGGAGAGAGGAGGGGAGGAGAGTGGGAGGGAGGAGGAGAGAGGAGGGAGGAGGAGAGTGGGAGGGGGAGGGAGGATAACTGGTCTAAAACAGTGAGGGGAACTGGGGGGGAAAGGGTTTCAGACCAGGGGGAGGTGGATGTGATGTCACACACATGACTTCCTGTTCTCCCCCCGGGGATAGAGAATGCTCTGAAAACAGACACGAAAGACCACCCAATCAGAAGCTCTGCTGTGTGGTGTGTGTGTGTGTGTGGGGGGGGGGGGGGGGGGGGGGAGAGAGAGAGAGAGAGAGAGAGAGAGAGAGAGAGAGAGAGAGAGAGAGAGAGAGAGAGAGAGAGAGAGAGAGAGAGAGAGAGAGAGAGAGCGTGTGTTCAAGCGTTGAAGTGTCTGTTTTCCGTAGTGTGTGTCCACATGTGTGAGCTTGTAGCGTGTCCATGTCTAAGTAGGTGGTTCCCAAGGCTGTGAGAGATGTGTGTGTTGTTGGTTACACCCTGGTTACACCACCCCCTGGTTACACCACCCCCAGCATTACACCACCCCCCTGGTTACACCACCCCCCGGTTTACACCACCCCGCGTTACACCACCCCCCTGTTACACCACCCCCTGGTTACAACCACCCCCAGCGTTACACCACCCCCTGGTTAACACCCCCAGCGTTACACGCCCCCCAGGTTACACCACCCCCTGGTTACAACACAAACACCACCCCCGGTTACACCACCCCCAAGTTACACCCCCCAGCAAAACAAACCACCCCCCCCCTGGTTACACCACACCCCTGACAACCACGCCCGCACACCACCCCCCCACCCTTTACACCACCCCCACACCACCCGCTGGTTACACCACCCCACTGCGTTCACCACCCCTACACCACCCCCCCCCCCCAGGTTCCAAATCATACACCACCCGCCGGTTAAACCAACACACCCCCCTGGTTTACACACAACCACCCCCAGCGTTTCACACACCCCCCCCTGGTTACCCACCCCCTGCTTACACCACCCCTGGTTACACCACCCCCGCTTACACCACCCCCTGCGTTACACACCACCCCCTGAGGTTCACCCACACCCGGCTTACACCACATCCCCCATCGCTTTCAACAAGCACACCAACCCACACGCCAGCGCACCCTGCATACAAGCACCTCTCTCCACCGGACAACAACAAACGTTACTAAATACACCCACCCAACCACCCTCCCCCACAACAGACACCCCCCCACCACGCACCCTGCTTACGAAACCAACCCAGACACCCCTGGTCACCGACACCCCGGACGAACAGCTTCAACACCACAGCGATTTCACAACAACATCCATCAAATACCCACGTGCCCGACCCCCTGCTTTACACCAAACCACCACCACCCCAAACACTTACAACCCACCCCCACACGGACGCCCCTAGGCTTCAAACACCACCACCCGCACCCCCGCTGGTTACAGACCACCCCACACCCAGACGTTTCAACACCACCCCCTGCTTACACCGACCCCCGTGCTTACACGCACCCCCTGGTGTGTTGGAGTGGTGCCTCTGGGTGGACATGTGAAACAATGAGGCTGTTAGCAGAGGTTCCTCTTTCCTCCCCATTTCCTGTCATTGTTCCTCCCTCCCCGTGCCTAGCGCTACCTAGCTCCACCAGCCCTAGCTAGCTCCACCGGCGCTAAAGACGACGGATAGCTTTGGGAGTGGAGGAGGATGAGGAGAGGAGGAGGAGGAGGAGGAGGAGGAGGAGGGGAGGAGGAGGTTAACCACTTGCTTCCTCTCTTCTCGCTCAGGGTTGACCTCCAGGAGAGGCGGGATGTGTGTGTGTGTGTGTGTGTGTGTGTGTGTGTGTGTGTGTGGTGTGGTGTGTGGTGTGTGTGTGGTGTGTGTGTGTGTGTGTGGTGGCCACGTCTGAAAGCCCACCACAAACTCCAGTACTACCCAGTACTAGTACTAGGTAGAACTCCCTACTAGTACTAGATAGTACTGCCTACTAGTACTAGGTAGTAGCTAGTGCTAGTACTAGGCAGTACTCCCTACTAGTACTAGATAGTACTAGTACTAGTACTAGTACTAGATAGTACTAGTACTAGACAGTAGCTAGTACTAGTACTAGGTAGTACTCCCTACTAGTACTAGATAGTAGCTAGTGCTAGTACTAGGTAGTACTCCCTACTAGTACTAGATAGTAGCTAGTACTAGTACTAGGTAGTACTCCCTACTAGTACTAGTGCTAGTACTAGGCAGTACTCCCTACTAGTACTAGATAGTACTAGTGCTAGTACTAGGTAGTACTTGTATGGCAGTGTGTAGTATAGTGCAGTAGAGAGAGAGCCTCAGCTTGGAGGTCGACCCACAGACATGTGCTGAGTGAACTCCTGCTCTCTGATCCTGATAGGATGCCTGTCCTATCCTCTGTCACCAGGGGGGGTGTAACCACTCCCGCTTTCCCCACCTCTCCCCCACCTCCATCTACCCTCCCTCCCTCCTTCTGCTCCTCCCTACCCTCCCTCCCTCCTTCTCCTCCCTCCCTACCTCTCTCCCTAACCACCTCCCTCCCTCCTTCTCCTCCTCCCTCACCTCCTCCCTCCCCACCTCTCTCCCTCCTTCTCCTCCTCCCTCCATACCTCAATCTCCCTCCCCTCCTCTCCCTCCCTCCTTCTCCTCCTCCCTCCCCACCTCCCTCCCTACCTCTATCTCCGTCCCCTCCTCTCTCCCTCCTTCTCCTCCTCCCTCCCCACCTCCCTCCCTACCTCTATCTCCGTCCTCTCCTCTCTCCCTCCTTTTCCCTCCCCACCTCTCTCCATTCTCCTCCTCCTCCCTCCCTCCCTCACCACCTCTCTTCCTCCACCTCTCTCTCCCTCTCTCTCCCTCCCCCACCACCACTCTCTCCCTCCTTCTCCATCTCCCTCACCACCTCTCTTCCTCCTTCTCAGTTTCCCTCCCTCCCTCACTCCCTCTATCCTCCTCCCTCCTTCTCCTCCCTCCCCCACCTCTCTCCCTCCTTCTCCTTCTCCTCCTCCCTCCCTCCCTCCCCACCTCTCTCCCTCTTCCTCCTCCCTCCCTCCCTCCCTCCCCACCTCTCTTCCTCCTCCCTCTTCCTCTCCCCCTTCCTCCTTCTCTTTCCTCACCCACATTCCTCCCTCCCCCACCTCTCTCTCCCGCCTTCTCCCTCCCCACTTCTCTCCGCCTCCTACTCCTCCTCTCTTTTCCTCCCCACCTCTCTCCCTCCTTCTCTTCTCTTCCCACCTCTATTTTCCTCTCTCCTTTCCTTGTTCATTTAAAGTGTTTACATTTCACTGCGGGTGGGAGAACAGACCTGAATCCAGTAGACTTCTCAGAATGACTAGACATCTTCTCATAGTCCAAAACAGTTAACAGGCACAGCAGAATCACGATATGGGCCATTTCCCCAGACCAGCACACAGTATCCGCCATGTTCCTGTTCAGCGCGCGGGTGGGAGAGACAACGAGACGACGGCAGCGCGAGACGGCAGCGCGAGACGACGCCGCGAGACGGCAGCGCGAGACGACGCCGCGAGACGACAGCGCGAGACGGCAGCGCGAGACGACGCCGCGAGACGGCAGCGCGAGACGACAGCGCGAGACGGCAGCGCGAGACGACGCCGCGAGACGACGACGCCGCGAGACGACGCCGCGATCAAGGACCATCCGCTGCTCCCGTTGCTGCGGCATGTTCCCCAAGGTTCTGTTTTAGGTCCACTTTTATTCTCCATCTATATCAACAGTTTAGGTGAAAATGTGGATGAAGCTACTTTACATTTTTATGCGGATGATACCGTGATGTATTGTGCAGGTCCCTCCATTAAGGAGGCTGTTGTTAAATTACAGGCTGCTTTTAACATTATTCAGATGCAGCTCGCTGAGCTTAAGCTTCTTTTAAATGTTGAGAAAACCAAGGTAATGCTCTTTTCAAAAGCTAAAAAGACTCCAGAGACTGCTTTGGATATTGTTACTATGCAAGGACTAGTAGTCGCCGTGGTTACCTGTTATAAACACCTTGGTATCTGGCTTGATGATTGTCTCTCTTTTAAACTTCAGGTCATTCATCTGCTTAAAAAGCTGAGGGTTAGGCTAGGTTTCTTTTTTAGAAACAAGTCCTGTTTCTCATTTGAAGCCAGGAAAAGGCTAGTCACTGTGACCTTTTTACCTGTGCTGGACTATGGTGATTTGATTTATATGAATGCACCTGCCCATTACCTGGAAAAGTTAGATGCCGCCTATCACAGTGCTCTGAGATTTGTTACTAACTGTAAAGCACTTACTCATCACTGTACCCTGTATGCCAGGGCAGGTCTGCCTTCACTCACTGTACGGAGGCTCAGTCATTGGTACATGTTCATCTACAAAGCCATGCTGGGTAAACTACCTTCTTATATCTGCTCTCTGATCTCTCGACGAATTGAAAGTACTTATTGCCTGAGATCTCATGATGTGGTTTTATTAAATGTGCCAAGTGCTAGGACTGTCTTAGGGAAGAAAGCTTTTAGTTGTGCAGCTCCACTAACTTGGAACAGTCTGCAAAAATGTTTAAAACTGAGCACTTTGGTTCCCCTGCATCATTTAAAACTGGGCTGGGTGACATGCTGTTTGATACTCATGGTACCTGTCACTGTAAATAGAGTTTGTAAACTGTACCCTGTAATTGATGTTGTATGTGGTCCTTATTGTTGTTCTGTTGTTGTTATGTTACATGTGTAACCAATGTGCTGCAGGTCACCCTTGAAAAAGAGATCTTTTGATCTCAAGGGGCTTTCACCTGGTTAAATAAAGGCTACAAACAAACAACATTTCATTTAGTATCAATCCTAGAGCTTGATGTTCATTTAAAGTGTTTACATTTCATTAAGTATCAATCCTAGAGCTTGATGTTCATTTAAAGTGTTTACATTTCATTAAGTATCAATCCTAGAGCTTGATGTTCATTTAAAGTGTTTACATTTCATTAAGTATCAATCCTAGAGCTTGATGTTCATTTAAAGTGTTTACATTTCATTTAGTATCAATCCTAGAGCTTGATGTTCATTTAAAGTGTTTACATTTCATTTAGTATCAATCCTAGAGCTTGATGTTCATTTAAAGTGTTTACATTTTATTTAGTATCAATCCTAGGGGTCAGAGGTCATTAAGGAGAAGGTAGAGGTCAGGGGTCATTAAGGATCAGGTAGGGGTCAGAGGTCATTAAGGAGCAGGTAGGGGTCAGAGGTGTTATTACAGGTAATTATATTTGAGGATTCAGGAAGAGGGATGGAGGGAGAGGGGAGGGAGGGAGGGGGAGGAGAGAGGAGGAGGGAGGGGAAGAGAGGGAGGGAGGAGGAGAGTGGGAGGGGGAGGGAGGGATAACTGGTCTAAAACTGTCCTCTCTCTCTCTCTCTCTCTCCTCTCTCCCTCTCCTCTCTCCTCTCTCTCTCTCTCTCTCTCCTCTCTGCCCTGCGGTTAGAAGGCCCCACACACACAAACACAAACACATACTACAGTAACACACACACACACACACACACATACACACATAGACACAAACACACACACACACACACACACAAACACATACTACAGTAACACACACACACACACACCAACACACACACACACACAAATACAGACATACACACACATGTACACAAACACGTGCACACACACACACACACACACACACACACACACACACACACACACACACACACACACACACATCTACACACATACATACACATTCTAGAGTAACACACATAACACAATAGTACAGTAACACACAGGGGTCCAGGGGTC
>JANIIK010000939.1:0-20408 GCA_027704905.1 Muraenolepis orangiensis | reverse complement strand
CGCATGCATGACCACACCCACACATATATAGAAGTGCAAACACACACACACTCATAGAAACACACACACACACACAACACACACACACACACACACTCATCGAAAACACACACACACACACACACACACGTCAAGTCAAGTTTATTGTCACTTCACAGTTTAAAAAAAACTTAAAAAAAAGCTTTAAGTATAAAGCAGTGAGTGAAAATATTATGTGCAAAACCCAACAACAGACAGCAGTTATAAAAATAAGTAAAAAATAGATAAAAAATAGAATAAAAACAATAGAATAAAAGTAAAAATAAAAAAATAAATGCAATTTATAAAATGCAATATATCGGCACAGAAAAAGAGCAATATGTATATATAAATCAATGTAACAAAATATACATTGTTATATGCTATACACCCTGTTCAGCAGCCTGATGGCCTGACTGTAGAAGCTGTCTCTGAGTCTATTTGATACCACTTGATACTGAGGTATCGTCTGACTGACGGTAACAGTGAGTACAGTTCGTGGCTGTAGGGCAATGTCTTTATGATGCGTTTGGCCTTGGCCACACACAACACACACACACACACACACACACACACACACACACACACACACACACACACACACACACACACACACACACACACACACACACACACACACACAGTGTACAGACACACACATACACACAAACATAAAGAAGTACACACACACACACGTTTATGTACATACACACACTTACATGTGTTCACTGTCAGTATCTTTGTATGAAGCTGTCTGATTAATGATTAATACATCTTAAGATATGAGGCTGCTTATCAAAGCCATGTTTATTAATATCTGTTATTGCACCACTAGGGGGCGTGAATCCCCCACCTTAAGGCCAACATGATTAGAGTAAAGGAGACACAGGTGTGTGTGTGGTGTAGGTGTTTGGACTGGTGCTCAACACACACACACACACACACACATCTCTCTGTTACAACACACACACACATCTCTAAACACACACACACAACCTCTCTGTAGCACAGACACACACATATCTCACACACACACACTCACACACACACACATCTCTAGGAGGAAGAGCGGTGGTGAGGGAGGGAGGGAGAAGGAGAAGGAGGGAGGAGGAGGAAGAGGAAGAGAAGTGGGGAGGGAGGGAGGAGGAGGAGGAGGGAGAGACGTGTTGAGGGAGGGAGGGAGGAGGATAGAGGCAGGGAGGTGGGGAGAGAAGAGAAGGAGAGAGAGAAGTGGGGAGGGCCCAACCGCTCTAACAGACACACACATCTCTCTCTCTAACAGACACACACACACACACACACACACTGCAGGAGGGAATGGGGAGGAAGCATTCGTTGAAACTGGTTTATAATGGCTCATAAAACATGTTGAATGTTGAAGTGACCAGAAGAAGAGAGCCAACCCAAGACTTAATGAAGGGTTGATCCAAGGTTTGATGAAGCGTATTCATCCTGTCACCACGGTGACTGAATGACTCAGAGACTCACTTGTTGTCCCAAGGGAGACTGAGTCCCAACACGCCGCCTCACTGAGGCTTGACTTTCAACACAGTTCTGGGGAGCTGGAGTTTGTCTTTGGGTGAGGAGGAGAGATGTGGGGGAGGGAGGAGAAGGAGGGAGGAGGATAGAGGGAGGGAGGGAGTGGGGGGAGGGAGGAGGAGGAGAGAGGGAGGGAGGGAGGAAGGAGGACAAGGAGGGAGAGAGATGGGGGAGGGAGGGAGAGGGAGGAGGAGGAAGAGAGGTGGTGAGGGAAGGAGAAGGAGGGAGGAGGATAGAGGGAGTAAGACGGAGGGAGAGGGAGGGAGAGAGGTGGGGAGGGAGGGAGGGAGGAGGATAGAGGGAGGGAGGGAGAGGGAGGAGGAGGAAGAAAGATTGGGAGAGGGAGGAGAAGGAGGGAGGAGGATAGAGGGAGGGAGGGAGGAGGAAGAGAGGCGGTGAGGGAGGGAGGGGCATAGAGGGAGGGGGGGAGAGGGAGGAGGAGGAAGAAATATTTGAGTGATGGAGGAGAAGGAGGGAGGAGGATAGAGTGAGGGAGGCAGAGGGAGAAGGAGATTGAGGGAGGAGGATAAAGAGGAAGATAAGTGGGGAGGGAGGGAGAGAGGTGGTGAGGGAGAGAGGGAGGGAGGAGGATAGAGGGAGGGAGGAGGAGGGAGAGAGGTGGGGAGAGAAGAGAAGGAGAGAGAGAAGTGGGGAGGGAGGGAGGGAGGAGGACTCAACACTAACCCAAAAGAAGGCTAACCCAGCGTGTCCATCTCCTCACATGGGGGGAGGAGATGAGGAGTGAGAGGGAGGGCAGGGGAGGGGAGGGAAGGGGGGAGGCTTTATTGTTTGTTCTGCCGACGGGTTTGGATTCTGTAGGCCTCTTCATGAACCTTAGGAGACGCGAACAGAGACGCTAACAGAGAAGCTAACAGAAACACTGACAGAGACGCTAACAGAGACGCTAACAGAGACGCTAAAAGTGACGCTAACAGAGACGCTAATATAGAAGCTAACAGAGACGCTAACTGAGAAGCTAACAGAGACACTAACAGAGACCCTAACAGAAAAGCCATCAGTGACGCTAACAGAGAAGCTAACAGAGACGCTAACAGAGACGCTAACAGAGAAGCAAACAGAGAAGCTAACAGTGACGCTAACAGTGATGCCAACAGAGACGCTAACAGAGAAGCTAACAGAGAAGCTAACAGAGACGCTAACAGAGACGCTAACAGAGAAGCAAACAGAGAAGCTAACAGTGATGCTAACAGTGATGCCAACAGAGACGCTAACAGAGACTCTAACAGAGACGCTAACAGAGACGCTAACAGAGAAGCTAACAGAGACGCTAATATAGAAGCTAACAAAGACGCTAACAAAGACGCTAACAGAGAAGCTAACAGAGACGCTAACAGAGAAGCTAACAGAGACGCTAACAGAAAAGTTAACAGAGACGCTAACAGAGAAGCTAACAGAGAAACTAACCGAGACTAGTTAGTGTCGGTGTAACGAGTGTTCAGAGGTGAGACCGAAGAGTTCAGGATGTTCCTTAACAACCATCATCAGCACCACACACACACACACACACACACACACACAGAGACACACACACACACACACACACACATATATCTCTCTCTTACACACACACATCTCTATACACACACACACACACCTCTCTCTAGCACAGACACACACACACACACACACACACACACACACACACACATATATCTCTCTCTTACACACACACATCTCTATACACACACACACACACACCTCTCTCTAGCACAGACACACACACACACACACACACACACACACACACACACACACACACACACACACACATCTCACACACACTCACCACACACACACACACCTCTCTCTAGCACACACACACACACACACACACACACACACACACACACACACACACACACACACATATCTCACACACACTCACACACACACACACACACCTCTCTCTCTAACAGACACACACACACACACACAGACACACACACACACACACACACACACACATCTCACACACACACACAGAGGGAGGAGGACAAGGAGGGAGAGAGATGGTGAGGGGAGGAGAAGGAGGGAGGAGGATAGAGGGAGGGAGGGAGAGGGAGGAGGAGGGAGAGAGGTGGTGAGGGAGGAGGGAGGAGGAGAAGGAGGGAGAGAGGTGGTGAGGGAGGGAGGGAGTAGGAGAAGGAGGGAGGGAGGGAGGGAGGGAGGGAGGGAGGGTGGAGGAGAAGGAGGGATAGAGGTGGTGAGGGAGGAGGGAGGAGGAGAAGGAGGGAGAGAGGTGGTGAGGGAGGGAGGGAGGAGGAGAAGGAGGGAGGAGGGAGGGAGGGAGGGAGGGAGGGAGGGAGGAGGAGGAAGGAGGGATAGAGGTGGGGAGGAAGAAGGAGAAGGCGGGAGGGAGAGGTGGGGGAGGGAGGAGGAAAGAGGGAGGGAGGGAAAGGGAGGAGGAGGGAGAGAGGTGGTGAGGGAGGGAGGGAGCAGTAGAAGGAGGGAGAGAGGATAGAGGGAGGGAGGAAGAGAGGTGGTGGGGAGGGGAAGGAGGGAGGAGGATAGAGGGAGGAAGGAGGAGAAGAAGGAGGGAGAGAAAGATGGGGGAGGGAGGAGAAGGAGGGAGAGATGTGGGGGAGGGAGGAGAAGGAGCGAGGATGATAGAGAGGTAGAGGAAGAGGGAGGAGGAGGGAGAGAGGGTGGCGAGGGAGGAGGAGAAGGAGGGAGAGATGTGGGGGAGGAGGAGAAGGAGGGAGAGATGTGGGGGAGGAGGAGAAGGAGGGAGAGATGTGGGGGAGGAGGAGAAGGAGGGAGATATGTGGGGGAGGAAGGAGAAGGAGGGAGAGATGTGGGGGAGGAGGAGAAGGAGGGAGAGATGTGGGGAGGAGGAGAAGGAGGGAGAGATGTGGGGGAGGGAGGAGGAGAAGGAGGGAGAGATGTGGGGGAGGAGGAGAAGGAGGGAGAGATGTGGGGGAGGAGGAGAAGGAGGGAGAGATGTGGGGGAGGGAGGAGAAGGAGGGAGAGATGTGGGGGAGGGAGGAGAGGGAGGGAGAGATGTGGGGGAGGGAGGAGAAGGAGGGAGAGATGTGGGGGAGGGAGGAGAGGTAGATAGATAGGTAGATGGACTTCATTTATCCTGAGGGAAATTGTTGCGCAACAATCTCAATACATAGAGAGGAACTTAGCAACATCAACAGAATAAGAACAGAGAGCGCCCCCTTGTGGTCAGAACAGAAACACCACCCAACATAACAATGACATTCAACTCAACTCATTCTGTAGCATTAAATCCTTCAGTGTATCCACATCAGTGGAGTTGGCATGATGGGGTCCTGGTTCCTCCTGACTGGGTCTCTAGGAACAGGTGACTGTGACCCAGGGGGGGAGGGGGGAGGGGGGAGGGGGGAGGGGGGGAGGGGCTCTGGGGGGAGGGGCTCAGGGTGGAGGGGGGAGGGGGGAGGGGCTCTGGGGTTTGGTGAGGATGGATTCCAATCCAGTTCATCACATCTTGTCATCCGTGTCTTTTGACCCCCATGACTGAGAGTGGGGATTCTCAACCGTCGCTAGATTGCTGAACAAGGGCGTATAGCGTATCACAATGCATATTTTATTACATTGATTTATATTTACATATTGCTCTTTTTCTGTGCTGACATATTGAATTTTATAAATTGCATTTTTATTTTTATATGTTTAGCTTTATACAGTTTTGTACTTTTTTACTTATTTTTACTACTGCTGTCTGTCGTCGGGCATAATATTTTCACTCACTGCTTATACTTGATAAACTGTGACAATAAACCTGACTTGACTCTGATTCTTGTGTGTTGTTGGGCACCACAGTCTGACATGGCATGAAGCCAGCTAGCACGGTTTAGACTTGTCTGTCAATGCTGTTTGTGAGTGTGTTTGTTCAATGGCAGACAGCGCTCTACTGGCAGAGCTCATCACCCTAGGGGCCCTGGGGCCATTCCTTTGTGCCAACACGGCCCCCAGACCTACATGCCTCAACGTGTGTGTGTGTGTGTGTGTGTGTGTGTGTGTGTGTGTGTGTGTGTGTGTGCGTGTGTGTGTGCCTGCCTGTCTGTAAAGGGTGGAACCCAAAACAAACCAGGAAACAACACAAGAAGAATCAAAAACAACAAGACTGAACCATTCAGAGAGATGAGGAGACAACAGGAAGGTGACGAGGGTTGGAGAGGAGAAGAAGTATCCTGATCACCCAGAGAGATTTGACTACTGTCACCAGGTGTTGTGTAGAGAGGGTCTGACTGACCGCTGTTACTGGGAGGTGGAGAGGAAAGGAGGTGTTGCTATAGGAGTGACATACAGAGGAATCACAAGGAGAGGAGGGGGTGAAGACAGCTTGCTTGGAGGAAACAACAAGTCCACGGGGGTTATGGTTCCTCAGTGTCTCTGTGTCCGTTGTAGCAACACACAAACACACACATGGAAACACACATACAAACACACACACACACACATATTTATAGGGACACACACACACATTCAAACACACATACACACACTGTTGTGGAAAGGGGCGTGGCTAAGCGGTGTGCTGGTCACGAGGAAGAGGGAGCGGCCAACCTCCCTCTCCTCCTCACCTCCTCACATCCTCACCTCCTCATCTCCACACCTTCCTCACCTCCTCACCTCCCCCACCTCCTCACCTCCCCCACCTCTCTCACCTCCTAACCTCCCCCACCTCCTCACCTCCCCACCTCCTCACCTCCCTCACCTCCTAACCTCCCCACCTCCTCACCCCCCCACCTCCTCACCTCCTCACCTCTCTAACCTCCCCCATCTCCTCACCTCCCCCACCTCCTCACATCCCTAACCTCCTCACCTCCTCAACTCCTCACCTACTCACCTCCTCAACTCCTCACCTACTCACCTACTCACCTCCTCACCTCCCTCACCTCCACCACCTCCTCACCTCCTCATCTCCTCACCTCCCCCACCTCCCTCACCTCCACCACCTCCTCACCTCCTCATCTCCTCACCCCCTCACCTCCCTTACCTCCCCACCGCCTCACCTCCTCACCTCCCTTACCTCCCCCACCGCCTCACCTCCTCACCTCCCTAACCTCCCCAACCTCCTCACCTCCTCACCTCCCTAACCTCCCCCACCTCCTCATCTCCGTCACCTCCACACCTCCCTAACCTCCCCCACCTCCCCCAACTCCTCACCTCCTCATCTCCTCACCTCCCTAACCTCTCCCACCACCCCACCTCCCCCACCTCCTCACCTCCTCATCTCCCCTACCTCCCCCACCTCCTCACCTCCCCCACCTCCTCACCTCCTTATCTCCTCACCACCCTCACCTCCTCATCTACTCACCTCCTCACCTCCCTTACATCCCCCACCAGCCCACCTCCTCACCTCCTTATCTCCTCACCTCCCTCACCTCCTCATCTACCCACCTCCTCACCTCCCTAACCTCCCCCAATTCCTCACCTCCTCACCTCCCTAACCTCCCCCACCTCCTCACCTCCCCCAGCTCCTCACTTCCCTCACCTCCCTTACCTCCCCCACCGCCTCACCTCCTCACCTCCATAACCTCCCCCACCTCCTCACCTCCTCACCTCCCCCAACTCCTCACCTCCTCATCTCCTCACCTCCCTTACCTCCCCCACCGCCTCACCTCCTCACCTCCCTAACCTCCCCAACCTCCTCACCTCCTCACCTCCCTAACCTCCCCCACCTACTCATATCCGTCACCTCCACACCTCCCTAACCTCCCCCACCTCCCCCAACTCCTCACCTCCTCATCTCCTCACCTCCCTAACCTCTCCCACCACCCCACCTCCCCCACCTCCTCACCTCCTCATCTCCCTACCTCCCCCACCTCCTCACCTCCCCCACCTCCTCACCTCCTTATCTCCTCACCTCCCTCACCTCCTCATCTACTCACCTCCTCACCTCCCTTACATCCCCCACCAGCCCACCTCCTCACCTCCCTAACCTCCCCCACTTCCTCACCTCCTCACCTCCCTAACCTCCCCCACCTCCTCACCTCCCCCAACTCCTCACCTCCTCATCTCCTCACCTCCCTAACCTCCCCCACCTCCCCACCTCCCCCACCTCCACACCTCCTCACCTCCCTCACCTCCTCACCTCCCTAACCTCCTCGACCTCCTCACCTACTTACCTCCCTTACCTCCCCCACTGCCTGACCTCCTCACCTCCCTAACCTCCCCCACCTCCTCACCTCCCCCACCTCCTCACCTCCTCATCTCCCCTACCTCCCCCACCTCCTCACCTCCCCCACCTCCTCACCTCCCTCACCTCCTCATCTACTCACCTCCTCACCTCCCTTACATCCCCCACCAGCCCACCTCCTCACCTCCCTAACCTCCCCCACTTCCTCACCTCCTCACCTCCCTAACCTCCCCCACCTCCTCACCTCCCCCAGCTCCTCACCTCCCTCACCTCCCTTACCTCCCCCACCGCCTCACCTCCTCACCTCCCTAACCTCCCCCACCTCCTCACCTCCCCCAACTCCTCACCTCCTCATCTCCTCACCTCCCTAACCTCCCTCACCTCCCTAACCTCCCCCACCTCCTCACCTCCCCCAACTCCTCACCTCCTCATCTCCTCACCTCCCTAACCTCCCCCACCTCCCCACCTCCCCCACCTCCACACCTCCTCACCTCCCTCACCTCCTCACCTCCCTAACCTCCTCGACCTCCTCACCTACTTACCTCCCTTACCTCCCCCACTGCCTGACCTCCTCACCTCCCTAACCTCCCCCACCTCCTCACCTCCCCCACCTCCCTAACCTCCTCGACCTCCTCACCTCCTCACCTCCCTTACCTCCCCCACCGCCTGACCTCCTCACCTCCCCCACCTCCTCACCTCCAAACCTCCCTAACCTCCTCCACCTAAATAAAAAGATAAATTACTACTAAAGTCATGTTTTATTAATAGCTGTTATTGCACCACTAGGGGGCGCTGAATCCACCACCTTCTGGCCAACATGATTAGGGTAAAGGAGACACAGGTGTGTGTGTGGTGTAGGTGTTTGGACTGGTGCTCAACACACACACACACACACACACACACTCAAACACACACTCACACTCACACACATCTCTAGTAGGAAGAGAGGTGGTGAGGGAGGGAGGGAGGAGGAGAAAGAGGAAGAGAAGTGGGAAGGGAGGGAGGAGGATAGAGAGAGGTGGGGAGAGAAGAGAAGGAGAGAGAGAAGTGGGGAGGGCCCAACGCTCTAACAGACAACCTTTAAGTCAGAAGCCAGGCAGCACGAGGTGGAGTCAGCTCCTCTCTTTGTGGAGACTAAGGAAACAAGCCTTATAAACTAAACGGTGGACAGCGTTATAAGGTGAGTAGTGAGTGTTGACCAAGGGGTTAAAGAGTATGTCTCTAAACTTGTTATGCACCAGGGAGCGGTCAACTGGAACACTTTGGTGA
Source organism: Muraenolepis orangiensis (assembly GCA_027704905.1). Lineage (NCBI taxonomy): Eukaryota > Metazoa > Chordata > Actinopteri > Gadiformes > Muraenolepididae > Muraenolepis > Muraenolepis orangiensis. The sequence goes on along the minus strand of JANIIK010000939.1, from coordinate 11,449 downwards.
TTTATTTTAAAAGACGTGATGTGTGTGTGTGTGTGTGTGTGTGTGTGTGTGTGTGTGTGTGTGTGTGTGTGTGTGTGTGTGTGTGTGTGTGTGTGTGTGTGTGTGTGTGTGTGTGTGTGTGTGTGTGTGTGTGTGTGTGTGTGTGTGTGTGTGTGGTGGTGTCGGATTACGTTCTACACAGAAGCGGTATTTAAGGATCAAACTATATTTATTTAGCCAATGATTATCCTGATACAAAGTTTGCTCAATACTGAATCAATCAACATATAAAACTAACAAACCCCGAGTTGAGATCCCCTCCTTAGTCTCACGCAATGTTATATACGACTGTCATGGCGCCTCCCTCACCAAACTGGTTCATTCTGGAACCTTCCAGTACGCCCGTGCTGTCTCACGTGACTTGGCCTCATGCAGTTCTCAGTAAACCTCTCAATAATTCTCCCTTTGTATGAACATTCTGGTTATTACATTTCATCACATTCTGAGTTCATTGTCGTGTGTGTGTGTGTGTTGTGTGTGTGAGTGTGTGTATGTGTGTGTGTGTGTGTGTGTGCGTGTGTGACATCTGTGGTGTATTCACACCCCCTAGTGGTGCAATAACAGATATTTATAAAACATGGCTTTGATAAGCAGCCTCATATCTTAAGATTTATTAATCATTTATCAGACAGCTTCATACAAAGATACTGACAGTGAATACATGTGATTAAGGACCAGGTAGGGGTCAGGGGTCATTAAGGAGCAGGTAGGGGTCAGTGGTCATTAGGAGCAGGTAGGGGTCAGGGGTCATTAGGAGCAGGTAGGGGTCAGAGGTCATTTAGGAGCAGGTATCAGGTCATTAAGGTCATTAAGGAGCAGGTATATATATGTATATATATATATGTATATATATGTGTATATATATATATGTATATATGTATATATATGTGTATATATATATGTATATATGTATATATATATATGTATATATATGTATATATATATATGTATATATATATATATTTAAAAATATATATATAAAAAAAAATAGTTATTGAATGTTATTTAATGTTAAGTTTAATGTTTCATGTTAAGTTGATTGTTAACCAAGTTGATTGTTAACCAAGATGCAAGCATGTCATTGTTTTCAAGCAGCTAAAGGAAGGGAGATGTTCCATAAAGGCATATGTTAGTAGCCTGTGTTACAGCGACACCTAGGGGTGGTTTTAAAGGTTGCATGTAATACCCGGATGTTGTGGTTATGCGTGGGCGGGAACGTTACTTTAATAAAGCTCTACAGAAACAGAGTATTGCCAGAGAGTCTCAGGTTGAACAACGGGAAAGTTCTGGAAAGGAGTGACAGGGGGGCGGAGTCTAAACAGGGAGCCTGATTGGGAATAGGGAACAGGTGGGCTGACGTGACTACGGTCCTCTGGGACAGTATTCTCCTGGGTGTAGTAACCCCAGGTGGCCAGGAGGGGGAGCCAGAGGAGCGTGGCTGGAGAGGAGAGTGGTGTGATGCTGGAATCACAACACATTTATACAATTACACACACACACACACACACACACACACACACACACACACACACACACACACACACACACACACACACACACACACACACACACACACACACACACACACACACACACACACACACACACACACACAACACACACACACACACACACACACACATATTGTAATACACACACACATACACACATCTTAAAATACACACACACACACACACACATGAGTTAGTAGCAGGGATCCTGGTTGATCTTCTGGTCATCAATACAAGTGGTCCATGGGAACAGATACTGATGGTCCTGTTGGGACTTTAAAGTGAATATTGATTCCTTGTGTTGGGAACACGTATTAAAGACATGCTCCAGTGATCAGTGATGTGTGTGTGTGTGTGTGTGTGTGTGTGTGTGTGTGTGTGTGTGTGTGTGTGTGTGTGTGTGTGTGTGTGTGTGTGTGTGTGTGTGTGTGTGTGTGTGTGTGTGTGTGTGTGTGTGTGTGTGTGTGTGTGTGTGTGTGTGTGTGTGTGTGTGTGTGTGTGTGTTAGATATGAGTAGTTCTGCTATGCTGGGGGCATTAAGACCAGTGTCAAGGTTACAGTATTTTTATACAGTTTTCATACAGTATACAGATACACACACACACACATACAGTATACAGACACATACACACACACACACACACATATTGAAATACACATATATTGAAATATACATCACAATACAAACACCCACCCACATTTTTATACACACACACACACACTTATATAAATACACACACACATACACACATACTTACACACACGCACATAGAAATACAGACACATGTATATACTGTGTACAGACACACACACACACACACATGGAAATGCACACACACACACATGTTTATATACATATTATAATTCCCTGGAAGCACAGGCAGACACAAGTGGCTTTCTCATAAGGGGTTTATTCCTCTCCGAATCCACCGTGAAAACTACACACAAACAAACAGTATAAATGACAAACATAGAACCATGTTAGACACACAAGAACATTCACAGCATGGGAGATGACTTTAGTAAAGTAATAAACGTCAAATAAATACAAACACAACAACATACCTCGTTGGCTGCATGCTCTGAAAACAGAGGGAAGTATTCTTCAGTCCTTACAACTTTATAAGAATACACTTAAACTAACGTCTCTCTCTCTCTCTCTCTCTCGCCTCACCACCGGAAGGTTGCTGGTTCGATCCCGGCTCCTCCTAGCAAAAACTGTCGAGGTGTCCTTGAGGAAGACCCTAACCCTAACTGCTCCCCGGGCGCTGTATCAATAGCTGCCCACTGCTCCTAATACTAGGATGGGTTAAATGCAGAGAACACGTTTCACTGTATGTCTTCATGTATGTGACCAATAAAGAGGATTCAATCCTCACGATTTGTTGTTGTTGTTGTCTCTCTCTCTCTCTCTCTCTCTCTCTCTCGCGAGAACAGCAACGAGACATGAGCTTGGACTTCACAATAAGCAGAAGTAACCTTTAAGTCAGAAGCCAGGCAGCACGAGGTGGAGGCAGCTCCTCTCTTTGTGGAGACTAAGGAAACAAGCCTTATAAACTAAACGGTGGACAGCGTTATAAGGTGAGTGAGGGTTGACCAAGGGGTTAAAGAGTATGTCTCTAAACTTGTTATGCACCAGGGAGCCGGTTCAAACTGGAACACTTTGGTGATTTATTTTAAAAGACGTGATGTGTGTGTGTGTGTGTGTGTGTGTGTGTGCCTTCACTGTTCTACCAACTCTCTCTCTCTCTCTCTCTCACTCTCTCTCACTCTGTCACACACACACACACACACACACACACACACACACACACACACACACACACACACACACACACACACACCTTGGGGGAAATAGTTGCTCTTTTGGCTTTAAAAGGTTCATAAAAACACTGCTTGTGAGTGTGTATATATGTTTATACGTGAGAAAGGGTGCCTGCATTGGCTCGGTTTGAATGTAAACACACACACACACACACACACACACACACACACACACACACACACACACACACACACACAGGAAAACACAGCAACGGAACAACCCGGACGAAGTGTGTGTGTGTGACAGAGAGAGAGGGAGGGTGTGCTCTAGTGAGAGACACTGGTAATATATATATATAGTATACTTATATATATATACTTTTTCAAATTAGTGAACTATCCCTTTAGGTCTTGTGTGGGATCTCTTCTTCTGGTCACTTTCTTACTGTGTGTGTGTGTGGGTGGGTTTAAGTGTGAGTGTGTGACACAAACAATGGTGGATATTTACCTCAATAACCCCAAACCCTGCTTATAATCTTTAGGGTTAACCTGAAGTGACTCACTAACCCCACATCCTGCTTGGTAGTATAGTCCTCAGGGTTAACCTGAAGTGACTCACTAACCCCACATCCTGCTTGGTAGTATAGTCCTCAGGGTTAACCTGAAGTGACTCACTAACCCCACATCCTGCTTGGTAGTATAGTCCTCAGGGTTAACCTGAAGTGACTCACTAACCCCACATCCTGCTTGGTAGTATAGTCCTCAGGGTTAACCTGAAGTGACTCACTAACCCCACATCCTGCTTGGTAGTATAGTTCTCAGGGAAGCAGCATGTGAGGCTCACAGCAGGAGTCACCGTGATAACTGAACTGAGATCAGTCTAAGCTTGATATCTGAAACTGAAGATTCTGCTATTCCCTGAATTCTGTCTTAACATCTCCGGTTAACCTGCAAATCCAGCTCCTTGAAATCGGCTGAGGTCTCCGGTCTGCTATGAATGAGGAGAGAGAGGAGGGGGATCCTACCTCTAAAAGCTCTCTGTCTGGGGAACATGGCCGCCAGAGCAGAGCTAACAGGTGAGAAGAGGATCTCTAAGAGTCTGTGACTGTGGTCCATCTCAGAGCTCAGCAGTGATGTATCAGGACACCATCGTTAGTGTCAGTAAAAGCTGTGTGTGTGTTGTGTTGAAGACCAGAGCAGAAGGAGAGAGCAGACTCCCCTGGACCCAGCTGTGTCTCCATGAAGAGTGACTGGTCTATGGATCATCCTACTCAGTTTAAAGATGGGGATCAGTCTATTGAGAAGAGGTGAGGGTTGATCAGATTATAACAATTCTGCATCTATTGAACATCCATAAATCCTGACTCTTGTTGTTCTAGAAGGATACAGGAGAGAGCAGACTCCCCTGGACCCAGCTGTGTCTCCATGAAGAGTGACTGGTCTATGGATCATCCTACTCAGTTTAAAGATGGACGCCCCTCCAGAGAGGAGAGGTAGGAGCGTCAAACAGACGGTTTTTGCTCAAAACTAAAAACATTGTCCTGTTTCCTACTGCTTCTGCTTCCTTTATTTTCCAGTGTGTGTGTGTGTGTGTGTGTGTGTGTGTGTGTGTGTGTGTGTGTGTGTGTGTGTGTGTGTGTGTGTGTGTGTGTGTGTGTGTGTGTGTGTGTGTGTGTGTGTGTGTGTGTGTGTGTGTGTGTGTGTGTGTGTGTGTGTGTGTGTGTGTGTGTGAATAAGTGAATGTCCAGATGTAGGTTTAGTTTATAAACTTGTGTTATTCAAACTTGCACTCAATGACTGCCTGGTTTATATCTGTTCCACCTGTGGTCTCAGGTAACACACACTGTCATCTCTTTCTCCACCTCTAGAGGGAGCCCTGACTCACACACTGTCATCTCTTTCTCCACCTCTAGAGGGAGCCCTGACTCACACACTGTCATCTCTTTCTCCACCTCTAGAGGGAGCCCTGACTCACACACTGTCATCTCTTTCTCCACCTCTAGAGGAAGCCCTGACTCACACACTGTCATCTCTTTCTCCACCTCTAGAGGGAGCCCTGACTCACACACTGTCATCTCTTTCTCCACCTCTAGAGGGAGCCCTGACTCACACACTGTCATCTCTTTCTCCACCTCTAGAGGAAGCCCTGACTCACACACTGTCATCTCTTTCTCCACCTCTAGAGGGAGCCCTGACTCACACACTGTCATCTCTTTCTCCACCTCTAGAGGGAGCCCTGACTCACACACTGTCATCTCTTTCTCCACCTCTAGAGGAAGCCCTGACTCACACACTGTCATCTCTTTCTCCACCTCTAGAGGGAGCCCTGACTCACACACTGTCATCTCTTTCTCCACCTCTAGAGGGAGCCCTGACTCACACACTGTCATCTCTTTCTCCACCTCTAGAGGGAGCCCTGACTCACACACTGTCATCTCTTTCTCCACCTCTAGAGGGAGCCCTGACTCACACACTGTCATCTCTTTCTCCACCTCTAGAGGGAGCCCTGACTCACACACTGTCATCTCTTTCTCCACCTCTAGAGGAAGCCCTGACTCACACACTGTCATCTCTTTCTCCACCTCTAGAGGGAGCCCTGACTCACACACTGTCATCTCTTTCTCCACCTCTAGAGGGAGCCCTGACTCACACACTGTCATCTCTTTCTCCACCTCTAGAGGGAGCCCTGACTCACACACTGTCATCTCTTTCTCCACCTCTAGAGGGAGCCCTGACTCACACACTGTCATCTCTTTCTCCACCTCTAGAGGGAGCCCTGACTCACACACTGTCATCTCTTTCTCCACCTCTAGAGGGAGCCCTGACTCACACACTGTCATCTCTTTCTCCACCTCTAGAGGGAGCCCTGACTCACACACTGGCCGTGTTCCATTTCAGGGTCTGCAGCCTTAAGGATTCATCCTTCGGCTGCATCCGAAGGCTGCAGTCTTAAGGCTGCTTCGAAGGCTGCTTCAAAAACTTGTTAAATGGGACGGTCTAGCCTACGGAGTACTTCCTGAATGCGTCACCAGCTGCGTCACGAAGCGCCACACCCACCGTCGTCGCGCGCTGACCAGAGCCGCGGAGATAGTCCAACTGGAAGCTTCTTTTTGAGAGTTTAATAATACGAGGGAAATCAATTGCGTGTTAAAAATGGATGATTTGTATTCAGTATTCTTTTTAACTAATGAACTTAAGGAGCTGGAGTTTCACCGCCGGCGTCGACGTTTGATGTTATTTTGGCTAAGAGAGAACCATGGGTAAATAAAGATTGGTTAATATTGGTGAAGTTATAATTCCTATTAATATATATATATATATATATATATAGATATATGTGTATATATGTATATATATGTATACATATATATATATATATATATATATATATATATATATATTAATCGGAATTATAACTTCACCAATATTAACCAATCTTTATATATATATATATATATATATATACACACACACACATAACAGGTGGTCCAATAAGGCAGCCAATAAGACGGGCAGGAAAAAATGAGTGTGTGTGTGTGATGTATCAGGACACCATGGTTAGTGTCAGTAAAAACTGTGTGTGTGTTGTGTTGAAGCCCAGAGCAGAAGAAGAGAGCAGACTCCCCTGGACCCAGCTGTGTCTCCATGAAGAGTGACCGGTCTATGGATAATCATACTCAGTTTAAAGATGGGAATCAGTCTATTGAGAAGAGGTGAGGATTCAACTGAGATTATAAATATACAGTATCTATTGAACATCCATAGATAGAGAGGAGAGGGAGGAGTTTCAAACCTTTCAAACCTTGTAAGTCGCTTTGGATAAAAGCGTCTGCCAAATGCCCTAAATGTAAATGTGATGAAAACTGACCACTTGGTTTCTACCAGACTCTGCTAATACTGATGTTTTGACTTAAGGAGAAATAATAAACTTAAATGTGTGTGTGTGTGTGTGTGTGTATGTGTGTGTGTGTGTGTGTGTGTGTGTGTGTGTGTGTGTGTGTGTGTGTGTGTGTGTGTGTGTGTTCTCCACAGTCGACACCAGGAGAGGTCAAAGGTTACCAGTGCTCGGTCTGTACAGCAGCATCAAACAGAGCTGATCAAGGTGTGTAAAAGTCCAACAAGACATTAGCCTTCAGCTCTACATGAACATTAAAAAGCATCTCTTGTGGTGCTCAGAGTCTCCAGGCTTCCCTCTTTAGACCAGACATGAATCAAGGACAGATGCTTCTGATGTCCTCAGCTCACAGGAAAGTTCTCATTCATGTTCTGTTCCAGAGGGCTGAGGAGAACGCACACGCTTTTCTAGACCAGGAGCTGAAGAAGCTCTGGAGGGTTCTCTTCCCACATGACCCACAAGGCTCAGAGAGTCAGAGGGAGGAGGAGGAGGAGGAGGATGGGAAGAACGAGGAGCAGAGGAGGCGCGCCATAGAGGGAGTGACCGACATCACACTGCTCTGCCTTCTGGAGATGAACCAGGAGGAACTGGCCGACATACTGAGGATTAGTAAGAGACTCTTATTTAGAAACATAGAAGATACTCTTATTTAGAAAACATAGAGACTCTTATTTAGAAAACATAGAAGAGACTCTTATTTAGAAAACATAGAAGAGACTCTTATTTAGAAAACATAGAAGAGACTCTTATTTAGAAAACATAGAAGAGACTCTTATTTTGAAATCACAGAAGAGACTCTTATATTGACAACATATCAGAGACTCTTATTTAGAAAACATTGAGTCTCTTATTTTAAAAACAAAGAAGAGACTTATTTAGAAAACAAAGAAGACTCTTATTTTGAAAACATAGAAGAGACTCTTATTGAGAAATTATAGAATAGACTTTAATTTCAGAAAACATAGAAGAGACTCTTATTTTTAAATCAAAGATGAGTCTCACATAGAGACTCTTTAAAAATAGTTGTATCTTTTCCAGATATATACCCTCTTGGAGGTTAAATGGTTTGATCCAGATGTGTAGGGTTATTGTAGGGGTATCAGATTAAGAGATGCAACACTATCTTGTTAATTCAGCATATCAAGTCAATTATAGTATTAGTTAATTATAATGTATTATAGTACTGTCATTACACCAATCATATTGTTGTGTCAATATCAATATAAGACCTGTCTTCTGCGTTCTCTTATTTAGGAACTGCTGCAGTCGAGTGCCAACATAACATCAAGTCTCATCTGATGCAGAAGTTCAGGCGTGTGTTTGAGGGAATCGCTAAAGCAGGACAGTCAACAGATCTGAATGACTTCTACACAGAGCTCTTCATCACACAGAGAGTCAGTGGAGAGGTCAACAAGGAACATGAGGTCAGACTGATTGAAACAGCTTCCAGGAAACCAGCCAAGGAGGAAACACCAATCAAACTTGAAGACATCTTTAAACCCTTACCTGGACAAGATCAACCAAGCAGAACAATAATGACAACTGGAGTGGCGGGCATTGGTAAAACCATCTTAACACACAAGTTCACTCTGGACTGGGCTGAAGGCAAAGCCAACCAGGACATCCACTTCACGCTTCCCTTCACTTTCAGAGAGCTGAATTTACTGAAAGAGAAAGAGTTTAGCTTGATGGAACTTCTTCATCACTTCTTTATTCAAACCAAAGGAATCCTCAGATACGACCTGTTCCAAGTGGTCTTCATCTTGGACGGTCTGGATGAGTGTCGACTTCCTCTGGACTTCAAGAACAATCCGATCTGGACCGATGTCTCAAAGTCGACCTCGGTGGACGTGCTGCTGACAAACCTCATCAGGGGTGACCTGCTTCCCTCCGCTCGCATCTGGATAACCACACGCCCTGCGGCAGCCAATCAGATCCCTGCTGAGTGTGTTGACATGGTGACAGAGGTGAGAGGGTTCACCGACCCACAGAAGGAGGAGTACTTCAGGAAGAGATTCAGAGAGGAGACTCTGGCCAGCACAATCATCTCCCACATCAAGACATCACGAAGCCTCCACATCATGTGTCACATCCCAGTCTTCTGTTGGATCAGTGCTACAGTTCTGGAGGACTTATTCAAAACAACCCAGACAGGAGAAGAGATGCCCAACACTGTGACTCAGCTGTACATCCACTTCCTGAGGGTTCAGTCCATACAGGGGGACAGGAAGTACCATGGGAGAGCTGAAACAGATGCAGTCTGGAGTTCAAAGAGCAGGAAGATCATTGTTGCTCTGGGAAAACTGGCTTTTAACCAGCTGGAGAAAGGCAACCTGATCTTCTACGAGGCAGACCTGGCAGAGTGTGACATGGATATCAGAGCAGCCTCAGTGTACTCAGGAGTGTTCACCCAGATCTTTAAAGAGGAGTGTGGGCTGTACAAGGACAAGGTGTTCTGCTTTGTCCATCTGAGCATCCAGGAGTTTCTGGCTGCTCTTTATGTCTTCCTGTCCTTTATGGACACTGGTGTCAATCTGCTGTCAAAAAAACGTCTGCGAGGCAAGTTGTCTTTTCATCTTGGAATGAAAACTAAGGTCCGACTCCTCTACCAGAGTGCTGTGGACAAGGCCTTACAGAGTGAGAACGGACACCTGGACTTGTTCCTCCGCTTCCTCTTTGGCCTCTCTCTGGAGACCAATCAGATTCTCCTACCAGGTCTGCTGAGACAGAAAGGAAGTAGATCACGGAACAATGAGAAAACTGTGTCTTACATCAAGGAGAAGATAAGTGGAGATCACTCTCCAGAGAGAAGCATCAATCTGATCCACTGTCTGAATGAGCTGAACGACCGTTCTCTAGTGGAGGAGATCCAACAGTACTTGACATCAGGAATTCTCACCAAAGAAGATCTCTCTCCTGCTCAGTGGTCAGCTCTGGTCTTCATCTTACTGTCATCAGAAGAGGAGCTGGACGTGTTTGACCTGAAGACATACTCTGCTTCAGAGGAGGGTCTTCTGAGGCTGCTGCCAGTGCTCAAAGCCTCCAAAACATCTCTGTAGGTTCTCTAATCACCTGTATTATAGTACACAATATACACTATACTATAATGTGAACGTGATGTCATATACAATACATCTTTGTAGATTTGTTAATAACATGTATTATAATACACAATATACATTCTACTAGAATATAAAAGTGATATCATATACAATACATCTCTGTACATTTAGATTAGATTAGATGTGATTCTAATTAATTCTCATTGCACTAAAGCACAAGTACAGTACAGCCAAAATAATTTGGCATCTAACCAGAGTGCAAATATTGCTGTTAAGTGCAGGGTAATGTATTATTTACATTGGTTAAATATGGTGTAATATGTATTTTAATACCCAATATAAAAGGTATATAATATACAAACCATATCTGTAGGTTTATTAATAACATGTATTACAATACAATATACATTTCCCTATCATATTAAAGTCATAACAATATTCAAAACATATGAGCTACAAATTCCACTCCAATATTGGCTGTTAAATCCTACCTACAGCGCTGTTATCATTTGTTAAACTTACATTTCTTATTCATAATGCTAGTAAAGACTGTGTTTTAATGGTGGTTTTAAGTGGTTTTAATTCTAGTAAGCCCTTTCAACCCAGTTCCTAACATGTTCCTGTTGATGTTGTGTGAAGGCTGAATGGCTGTCGTCTGTCAGAGAGATGCTGTGAAGCTCTGGCCTCAGTTCTCAGCTCCAACTCCAGTCTGAGAGAGCTGGACCTGAGTACCAACGACCTGCAGGATTCAGGAGTGAAGCTGCTCTCTGCTGGACTGGGAAGTCCACACTGTACACTGGAGACTCTCAGGTCAGTTGGACTCAATGAGCAAACACTTACAGCACAGGGTTTGATATCAGAAGACATTCAACTTATTCCATAAATTGAGGAGATCTTTAGAACAAGGTGACCATCTCCATCACTAAGGACAGCAACCACCCTCGAAACCATCTCTTCTCCCCCTACCGTCCGGTCGCTGGTTCCGCAACATCTGTACAAGGACTACCAGGTTTAAGGACAGTTTTTAACCACACACAGTGGCCTACTGAACTGCTAGGAGTGCTGCCATGTCATTAACATTACACTATCATAACATTGTAATTAACATTACACGGTCATAACATGTCATTAACATTACACGGTCATAACATGTCATTAACATTACACTATCATAACAT
>JANIIK010000938.1:0-16000 GCA_027704905.1 Muraenolepis orangiensis | reverse complement strand
CTGGTTTCACGTAAACATTTGATTGAAACATGTAAATAAGAAATAACAAAACTACACAAATGACATAACTCCACAGAAAACACAACAATAACATTGTCATTAACATTACACTATCATAACATGTCATTAACATTACACTATCATAACATGTCATTAACATTACACTATCATAACATGTCATTAACATTACACTATCATAACATTGTCATTAACATTACACTATAATAACATTAACATTACACTATCATAACATTGTCATTAACATTACACTATCATAACATTGTCATTAACATTACACTATCATAACATTATCATTAAACTTACACTATCATAAGATTGTCATTAACATTACACTATCATATCATGTCATTACCATTACACTATCATAACATGTCATTAACATTACACTATCATAACATGTCATTAACATTTCACTATCATAATATGTCATTAACATTACACTATCATAACATGTCATTAACATTACTCTATCATAACATGTCATTAACATTACACTATCATAACATTGTCATTAACATTACACTATCATAACATGTCATTAACATTACACTATCAAAAATTGTCATTAACATTACACTATCATAACATGTCATTAACATTACACTATCATAACATGTCATTAACATTACTCTGTCATACTTTTCTGGACTTTCTGGACTCATTACAGTTACTGTACTGCACTGTATTCATGATGCTGGTACACTACTGGCACTTTAAAATGCTTTTATATGTTTTATGTACAATTCAAAACATGTACATATCATCCATTAGTCACTTTATTGTTTTTTCTATTGTCATTTTTATTGTGTATAGTATTTTTATAGTATAGTATAGTATAGTACACTGGAGACTCTCAGGTCAGTTGGACTCAATGAGCAAACACTTACAGCACAGGGTTTGATATCAGAATACATTCAACTTATTCCATAAATTGAGGAGATCTTTAGAACCAGGTGACCATCTCCATCACTAAGGACCACAACCACCCTGGGTACCATCTCTTCTCCCCTACCGTCTGGTCGCTGGTTCTGCAGCATCCGTATAAGGACTACCAGGTTTAAGGACAGTTTATATCCACAGGCAGTGACCTACTGAACTGCTAGGAGTGCTGCCACTATCATAACATTGTCATTAACATGACACTATCATAACATTGTCAGTAACATTACACTGTCATAACATGTCATTAACATTACACTATAATAACATTGTCATTAACATTACACTATAATAACATTGTCATTAACATTACACTATAATAACAATGTCATTACCATTACACTATCATAAAATTGTCATTAACTTTAAACTATAATAACATTGTCATTAACATGACACTATCGTAACATTGTCATTAACATGATACTATCATAACATTACAATATCATAACATTGTCATTAACATGACACTATCGTAACATTGTCATTAACATGACACAATCATAACATTACACTATCATAACATTGTCATTAACATGACACTATCATAACATTACACTGTCATAACATTGTCATTAACATTACACTGTCATAACATGTCATTAACATTACACTGTCATAACATGTCATTAACATTACACTATCATACCATTGTCATTAACATTACACTATCATAACATTGTCATTAACATTACACTGTCATAAAATGTTATTAACATTACACTATCATAACATTGTCATTAAGATGACACTATCATAACATTGTCATTAACATTACACTGTCATAACATGTCATTAACATTACACTATAATAACATTGTCATTAACATTACACTATAATAACATTGTCATTAACATTACACTATCATAACATTGTCATTAACATTACACTATAATAACATTGTCATTAACATTACATTATCATAACATGTCATTACCATTACACTATCATAACATTGTCATTAACTTTAAACTATCATAACATTGTCATTAACATGACACTATCGTAACATTGTCATTAACATGACACTATCATAACATTACACTATCATAACATTGTCATTAACATGACACTATCGTAACATTGTCATTAACATGACACTATCATAACATTACACTATCATAACATTGTCATTAACATGACACTATCATAACATTACACGATCATAACATTGTCATTAACATTACACTATCATAACATGTCATTAACATTACACTGTCATAACATGTCATTAACATTACACTATAATAACATTGTCATTAACATGACACTATAGTAATATTGTCATTAACATGACACTATCGTAACATTGTCATTAACATGACACTATCATAACATGACACTATCATAACAATGTAATTAACATGACACTATCATAACATTACACGATCATAACATTGTCATTAAAATTACGCTATCATAACATGTAATTAACATTACACTATCATAACATGTCATTAACATTACACTGTCATAATATGTAATTAACATTACACTATAATAACATGTCATTAACATTACACTATAATAACATTGTCATTAACATTACACTATAATAACATTGTCATTAACATTACACTATCATAACATTGTCATTAACATTACACTATAATAACATTGTCATTAACATTACACTATCATAACATTGTCATTAACATTACACTATCATAATATTGTCAGTAACATTACACTATCATAACATTGTCATTAACTTTACACTATCATAACATGTCATTAACATTACACTATCATAACATGTCATTAACATTACACTATTATAGCATGCCATTAACATTACACTATCATAACATGTCATTAACATTACACTATCATAACATGTCATTAACATTACACTATCATAACATGTCATTAACATTACGCTATCATAACATGTCATTAACATTACACTATCATAACATTGTCATTAACATTACACTATCATAACATGTCATTAACATTACACTATCATAACATGTCATTAACATTACACTATTATAGCATGTCATTAACATTACACTATCATAACATGTCATTAACATTACTCTGTCATACTTCACTGGACTTTCTGGACTCATTACAGTTACTGTACTGCACTGTATTCATGATGCTGCTGCACTACTGGCACTTTAAAAAGCTTTTATATCCTTTATGTACATTTCAAAACATGTACATATCATCCATTAGTCACTTTATTGTTTTTTCTAGTGTCATTTTTATTGTGTATAGTATTTTTATAGTATAGTTGTATATAAATTCATACTCAGGGAGGGAATGAGGAGTAAGCGTTCTATTGTACTTGTTGCCAATTGCAAATAAATCTCTTGAATCTTGATTTCCATCCATAAAAGTATCAATTCAGACTCCTAAATAATACATTTTCAGAGAAATAAGGTAACATATTTAAGATGTTGTTGCCCTGATAGTATGAGGACATGTTAAATTCTGAGTTTGTTAATAGTGGTTTAAGGTGTTTGTTGTATTACATTCATATTATACTCATAGACAATAAGGTGGAATTTAGAGTTGGTTAGTAAAGTTTATCAACAACCTTTTCCTTAAAATGTGCCATTTTAAGGAAACTTTAATTATTACCTTTGCTACATATTTGTACATATTTTAGACAGCTAACTGTTATCATTTAAATATCTATTTTTTACATTGACTACACTTCTCTTGTGCTCATTATTGAAGTAAAAGACTTGTGTTCTTTCAAGCCAGTTCCTAACATGTTCCTGTTGATGTTGTGTGAAGGCTGAATGGCTGTCATCTGTCAGAGAGATGCTGTAAAGCTCTGGCCTCAGTTCTCAGCTCCAACTCCTCCAGTCTGAGAGAGCTGGACCTGAGTACCAACGACCTGCAGGATTCAGGAGTGAAGCTGCTCTCTGCTGGACTGGGGAGTCCACACTGTACACTGGAGACTCTCAGGTCAGTTGGACTCAATGAGCAAACACTTACAGCACAGGGTTTGACATCAGAATACATTCAACTGATTCCATGCATTGAGGAGATCTTTAGAACCAGGTGACCATCTCCATCACTAAGGACCACAACCACCCTGGGTACCATCTCTTCTCCCCTACCGTCTGGTCGCTGGTTCTGCAGCATCCGTATAAGGACTACCAGGTTTAAGGACAGTTTATATCCACAGGCAGTGACCTACTGAACTGCTAGGAGTGCTGCCACTATCATAACATTGTCATTAACATGACACTATCATAACATTGTCAGTAACATTACACTGTCATAACATGTCATTAACATTACACTATAATAACATTGTCAGTAACATTACACTGTCATAACATGTCATTAACATTACACTATAATAACAACGTCATTAACATTACACTATAATAACATTGTCATTAACATTACATTATCATAACATGTCATTACCATTACACTATCATAACATTGTCATTAACTTTAAACTATAATAACATTGTCATTAACATGACACTATCGTAACATTGTCATTAACATGATACTATCATAACATTACAATATCATAACATTGTCATTAACATGACACTATCGTAACATTGTCATTAACATGACGCAATCATAACATTACACTATCATAACATTGTCATTAACATGACACTATCATAACATTACACGGTCATAACATTGTCATTAACATTACACTGTCATAACATGTCATTAACATTACATTATCATAACATGTCATTAACATTACACTGTCATAACATGTCATTAACATTACACTATCATACCATTGTCATTAACATTACACTATCATAACATTGTCATTAACATTACACTGTCATAACATGTTATTAACATTACACTATCATAACATTGTCATTAACATGACACTATCATAATATTGTCATTAACATTACACTGTCATAACATGTCATTAACATTACACTATAATAACATTGTCATTAACATTACACTATCATAACATTGTCATTAACATTACACTATAATAACATTGTCATTAACATTACATTATCATAACATGTCATTACCATCAAGTCAAGTCAAGTTTATTGTCACTTCACAGTTTACAGTTTAGTATAAAGCAGTGATGTGAAATTCTTGTGTGCAATACCCGACGACAGACGGCAGTTATAAAATAAGATAAAATAAAAATAGATTAGAATAAAAAATAGAATAAAAAATAGAATAAAGAATATAAAATAAAAATAAAAAATGCAATTTATAAAATGCAAAAATCAGCACAGAAAAGAGCAATATATATATATAAATCAATGTAATAAAATATACATTGTTATATGTTATACGCCCTTGTTCAGCAGCCTGATGGCCTGACTGTGGAAGCTATCTCTAAGCCTATTTGTACGACACTTGATACTGCGGTATCGCCTGCCTGACGGTAATAGTGAGTAAAGTTCGTGGCTGGGGTGGGCAATGTCTTTTATAATTCTTTTGGCCTTGGCCACGCACCGCTGGTTGTAAATGTCCAGGAGGGACGGGAGCTCACCTCCAACGATATACTGGGCCGTCCGCACCACCCTTTGAAGCGCTCTGCGCTCGAGTGCCGTGCAGTTCCCGTACCAGGCGGTGATACACCCTGTCAGAACACTCTCGATGGTGCCGTTGTAGAATGTTCTCAGGATACGGGGGCCCATTCTGAATTTCTTCAGACGCCTGAGAAAATACAGGCGTTGTTGGGCCCTTTTCACCACGTGTGTGGTGTGCGTGGACCATGTGAGGTCCTCGGAGATGTGCACGCCGAGGAACTTGAAGCTGCTGACCCTCTCTACTGCAACGCCGTCGATGGAGATAGGGCTGTGCTCTCCCCTCTGCCTCCTGAAGTCCACGATCAGCTCCTTGGTCTTCTTGACGTTGAGGGCGAGGCTGTTCTCCTGGCACCACTGCTCCAGCGATCCGACCTCCTCCCTGTAGGCTGTCTCGTCGTCGCCGGCGATCAGGCCCATCACTGTCGTGTCGTCAGCAAACTTGACGATGACGTTGGAGCTGTGCATAGCCATGCAGTCGTGGGTGTAGAGGGAGTAGAGGAGAGGGCTCAGCACGCATCCCTGGGGAGCTCCCGTGTTGAGGGTCAGTGGCTCTGATGTGGTGCTGCCCATCCTCACCACCTGGCGGCGGTCCGACAGGAGGTTCAGTATCCAGCTGCACATGGATGGGGGTACGCCTAGACCTCTCAGCTTGGTGTCGAGCTTGGCAGGAACTATTGTGTTGAATGCTGAGCTGTAGTCCACAAACAGCATTCGCACATAACAGTTCTTCCCCTCCAGGTGGGAAAGGGCAGTGTGGAGGGCCATGGCAATTGCGTCGTCCGTGGATCTATTTTGACGATATGCAAATTGCCATGGGTCCAGCGTGGTAGGTAACACGGAGCAAATAAAGTCCTTGACCAACCTCTCGAAGCATTTGCTAACGATCGAGGTGAGGGCCACAGGTCTGTAGTCATTCAGGCATGTTACCTTGGTTTGTTTAGGGACAGGCACGATGGTGGATATCTTGAAGACCGCGGGGACAACAGCCTGGGACAGGGAGAGGTTGAAGATGTCTGCAAAGACTCCTGCCAACTGGTCTGCGCATGCTCTGAGGACGCGGCCCGGGATGTCGTCGGGGCCTGCCGCCTTACGGATGTTCAGCCGCTTAAAGGTGCGGCGCACATCCGCCTCCGAGATGCGCAGCTGGCTGGTCTCCCCAGTCGGTGCTGGCTTCGGCGGGCTGCCATTTACGTCGAACCGAGCAAAAAACGTATTTAGCTCTCCTGGGAGGGAGGTAGAGGAGTTCTCTACACAACTGGTTCTCCCTCTGAAGTTCGTTATCTTCTGCAGCCCCTGCCACATACCCCTCGCATCGTGTTTCTTGAATTTATCTTCCACTCTGTCCTTATACTCCCGCTTGGCAGTGACGATGGTCTTACGGAGGTCGTAACGGGCTCTCGTATATTCCTCCGTATTCCCGGAACCAAAGGCGGCGTTACGCGCATGTAGGGCAGCGCGAACATCGCCGTTAATCCACGGTTTCTGGTTGGGATATATCCGAACCGACTTGGTCGGAACAACGTCATCTATGCACTTCTTGATGAACCCGGTGACCGACGACGCGTACTCGTTGATGTTATTGTCCGAGGCGACGCGGAACATGTGCCAGTCAGCGTGATCAAAACAATCCTGCAGCGTAGAATCTGATTGGTCCGACCAGCATTGGACCTCCCTCACAGCGATCGGTTGCTGCTTCAGTCTCTGCCTATAGGCGGGGAGCAGCTGGATAGAGCGGTGATCTGATTTGCCGAACGGTGGGCGGAGGAGGGCCTTGTAGCCATCACGGAAGGGAGTGTAGCAGTGGTCGAGGATCCGCTCGCCCCGTGTGTTGCTCTTTATGTGTTGGTAGAACTTCGGGAGAACCTTCTTCAGGTTCGCCTTGTTGAAGTCCCCCGCTACGATGAGAGCAGCCTCGGGGTGGGCCGACTCCTGTTCGCTGATAGCCCCGTACAGTTCCTTCAGCGCTGTGTCCGTGTTGGCTTGTGGGGGGATGTAAACAGCGGTCACGGTTACCGCTGTAAACTCCCGAGGTAGCCAGTGTGGACGGCACATAAGCATCAGGTACTCCAGGTCCGGGGAACAAAAAGACTTGAGGGGATGTACATGACTTGGGTTGCACCAAGATCTGTTTATCATGAGACATACCCCCCCTCCGCGATCTTTACCGGAGAGAGCCTTTGTTCTGTCCGCCCGGTGTACGGAAAATCCCGTCGGCTCGATAGCTGCGTCGGTAACCCCCTCCGACATCCATGTCTCCGTAAGGCAGATAATACAATTGTCCCTAGTTTCCCGGTGGAATTGAATACGAGCCTGTAGTTCGCTTAACTTATTGTCCAGAGACTGTACATTAGCCAGTAGAATGGTGGGTAGTGGGGGGCGATCGGATCGACATCTCAGCCTGACTAGCACGCCGGCTCGCTTCCCTCGCTTCCTCCGGCGACGCTTGCGCGTAATCGTGCCCAAGATGGACGGAGATAATCCAGCTGTGACTTCGGGCGGGACGTCCGAGTCGAAAGAATGAAAAAACTCCGGTAGGCGGCGAGCGACTGTCGATCTGATCTCCCAAAGTGTGCAAAAGTTATAAGTGAACTTGCTGCTAACATCCTGAATTAAAATAGTTGCAATAAAAATAATAAATAACAAAAAACTGCGTCGTCGTGCGGGAGCTCGCGACACGGCAGCCATCTCGTACGGCGCCCATACTACCATTACACTATCATAACATTGTCATTAACTTTAAACTATCATAACATTGTCATTAACATGACACAATCGTAACATTGTCATTAACATGACACTATCATAACATTACACTATCATAACATTGTCATTAACATGACACTATCGTAACATTGTCATTAACATGACACTATCATAACATTACACTATCATAACATTGTCATTAACATGACACTATCATAACATTACACGATCATAACATTGTCATTAACATTACACTATAATAACATTGTCATTAACATTACACTATCATAACATTGTCATTAACATTACACTATCATAATATTGTCAGTAACATTACACTATCATAACATTGTCATTAACATTACACTATCATAACATGTCATTAACATTACACTATCATAACATGTCATTAACATTACACTATTATAACATGTCATTAACATTACACTATCATAACATGTCATTAACATTACACTATTATAGCATTTCATTCACATTACACTATTATAGCATGCCATTAACATTACACTATCATAACATGTCATTAACATTACACTATCATAACATGTCATTAACATTACACTATCATAACATGTCATTAACATTACACTATTATAGCATGTCATTAACATTACACTATCATAACATTGTCATTAATATTACACTATCATAACATTGTCATTAACTTTAAACTATCATAACATTGTCATTAACATGACACTATCGTAACATTGTCATTAACATGACACTATCATAACATTACACTATCATAACATTGTCATTAACATGACACTATCGTAACATTGTCATTAACATGACACTATCATAACATTACACTATCATAACATTGTCATTAACATGACACTATCATAACATTACACGATCATAACATTGTCATTAACATTACACTATCATAACATTGTCATTAACATTACACTATCATAACATTGTCATTAACATTACACTATCATAATATTGTCAGTAACATTACACTATCATAACATTGTCATTAACATTACACTATCATAACATGTCATTAACATTACACTATTATAACATGTCATTAACATTACACTATCATAACATGTCATTAACATTACACTATTATAGCATTTCATTCACATTACACTATTATAGCATGCCATTAACATTACACTATCATAACATGTCATCAACATTACACTATCATAACATGTCATTAACATTACACTATCATAACATGTCATTAACATTACACTATTATAGCATGTCATTAACATTACACTATCATAACATTGTCATTAACATTACACTATCATAACATGTCATTAACATTACACTATCATAACATGTCATTAACATTACACTATCATAACATGTCATTAACATTACACTATTATAGCATGTCATTAACATTACACTATCATAACATGTCATTAACATTACTCTGTCATACTTCACTGGACATTCTGGACTCATTACAGTTACTGTACTGCACTGTATTCATGATGCTGCTGCACTACTGGCACTTTAAAAAGCTTTTATATCCTTTATGTACATTTCAAAACATGTACATATCATCCATTAGTCACTTTATTGTTTTTTCTAGTGTCATTTTTATTGTGTACAGTATTT
Organism: Muraenolepis orangiensis; assembly: GCA_027704905.1. Classification (NCBI taxonomy): domain Eukaryota; kingdom Metazoa; phylum Chordata; class Actinopteri; order Gadiformes; family Muraenolepididae; genus Muraenolepis; species Muraenolepis orangiensis. The sequence goes on along the minus strand of JANIIK010000938.1, from coordinate 6,208 downwards.
TTATAGTATAGTTGTATATAAATTCATACTCAGGGAGGGAATGAGGAGTAAGCGTTCTATTGTACTTGTTGCCAATGGCAAATAAATCTCTTGAATCTTGATTTACATCCATAAAAGTATCAATTCAGACTCCTAAATAATACATTTTCAGAGAAATAAGGTAACATATTTAAGTGTTGTTGTTGCCCTGATAGTATGAGGACATGTTAAATTCTGAGTTTGTTAATAGTGGTTTAAGGTGTTTGTTGTATTACATTCATATTCTACTCAGAGACAATAAGGTGGAATTTAGAGTTGGTTAGAAAAGTTTATCAACAACCTTTTCCTTAAAATGTGCCATTTTTTAAGGAAACTTTAATTATTACCTTTGCTACATATTTGTACATATTTTAGACAGCTAACTGTTATCATTTAAATATATATTTTTTACATTGACTACACTTCTCTTGTGCTCATTATTGAAGTAAAAGACTTGTGTTCTTTCAAGCCAGTTCCTAACATGTTCCTGTTGATGTTGTGTGAAGGCTGAATGGCTGTCATCTGTCAGAGAGATGCTGTAAAGCTCTGGCCTCAGTTCTCAGCTCCAACTCCTCCAGTCTGAGAGAGCTGGACCTGAGTACCAACGACCTGCAGGATTCAGGAGTGAAGCTGCTCTCTGCTGGACTGGGGAGTCCACACTGTACACTGGAGACTCTCAGGTCAGTTGGACTCAATGAGCAAACACTTACAGCACAGGGTTTGATATCAGAATACATTCAACTGATTCCATGCATTGAGGAGATCTTTAGAACCAGGTGACCATCTCCATCACTAAGGACCACAACCACCCTGGGTACCATCTCTTCTCCCCTACCGTCTGGTCGCTGGTTCTGCAGCATCCGTATAAGGACTACCAGGTTTAAGGACAGTTTATATCCACAGGCAGTGACCTACTGAACTGCTAGGAGTGCTGCCACTATCATAACATTGTCATTAACATAACAATATCATAACATTGTCATTAACATTACACTATAATAACATTGTCATTAACATTACACTATAATAACATTGTCATTAACATTACACTATAATAACATTGTCATTAACATTACATTATCATAACATGTCATTACCATTACACTATCATAACATTGTCATTAACTTTAAACTATAGTAACATTGTCATTAACATTACACTATAATAATATTGTCATTAACATTACACTATAATAACATTGTCATTAACATGACACTATCGTAACATTGTCATTAACATGATACTGTCACAAACGGGTCAATTGTGACAAGTAGGGAGTCCACACGTGATAACAGTTGAACAACATAATTTATTCAAACCTATGTCTAACCAAAATGAACGATCGACAAACAATGAATATGGATGTATCAGAATCAGTGGTGAATGCGGTGTGTGGATGAGTGAGAAAGTGTTGTGTGGTGCGGGTGGTGTAAGTATTAGTATTATATATCCAAGGATCAACAGTGGGTGCTGGATAACCTGTTCCTGGGAGTGGAGAAGCAGACAGAGGGGATTAGATAAGGAAACCTAAATAGTCCATGTGCCGACAGCTCTCACTGCCCAGGTGCGGCCAATTGGGCTAATGACCCACCCACTCCACCATGCTCTCTGAGTCAGCAGACTCACCCACTAGCAGGTAGAGTGGGGGTCGTCACACCCTCCCCCTAAAGAAAAGGGGTTCCACCCTATGCTCTAAGCATTAATACGTACATCAAAATAAACATTGTTTTACCACTTCACCTATTCCCCTCACCATCCAGCCTCCGCTCTCAGCAACCTAGGGCCCTAGGAAGCAATTTAAGAGAGCGAGAGACAGAAGGGATTGGGGAACAAACGAGGGGCAAACAAAAGTATCACATTGGGACCAAATTAGGGTATGCGGGACAGTGCGTCCGCAATTACATTTTGAGACCCTTTAATGTGACGGATGTCCAAAGAATAGGGCTGTAAAAATAAATCCCACCTCATCAACCTCTGATTGGGATTTTGTAGGGACTTTAAAAAGGTCAACGGATTATGATCCGTATACGCCACCAGTGGAGTCAACCCTGACCCCAGATACACGTCAAAATGTTGTAGTGCCCAAATCAGTGACAACGCCTCCTTCTCGATTACTGAGTAGTTAAGTTGGTAGGTGTTAAATTTCCTCGAGAAGAAGGCCACCGATTTATCCACCCCTTGCACATCCGCCTGCAAGAGGACCGCCCCTGCCCCCACGTTGGACGCATCCACCTGTAATGAGAAGGAGTCATTTAACCGTGGAGCGGTTAACACAGGTTCAGAACACAACAGGGCCTTCACATTTTCAAATGCCAATTGGCATCTGTCTGACCAGACATACATGGAGTCTTTCCTCAACAAGTTAGTCAACGGCTCTACTACGGACGAGAAGTTGCGACAGAAGCTCCGATAATAACCCACTAAACCCAGAAAACGCATCAACTCCTTTTTTGTAGTTGGAGGGGGATAGTTTACAATAGCCACAACCTTATCCTGAACCATGCGCACGCTGCCCTGACCAACCACCTTTCCTAGATAGGTGACAGTGGCTCTTGCAAATTCACATTTGGCCAAGTTAATGGTCAACCGTGCCCAGACCAATTTATTGAATAGTGCCCGGATACGCTGAAGGTGTTCAGACCATGTGTCGCTGTAAATCACCACATCATCCAGGTAAACGGCACACCCATCCAGACCAGCCACAACTCTATTCATAAGGCGCGTTTCGAAGACCGAACGGCATAACCAAGTACCTGTACAACCCAGAGGGAGTGATAAAAGCGCAAATCTCCTGGCCACACTTAGATAGCGGGACTTGCCAATAACCTTTTAAAAGGTCAAACTTACTCACGTAAGTAGCCGATCCCACCTGATCTACACAGTCTTCCATGCGGGGAAGAGGAAACACATCTGGTTTGGTAATGTTATTCACTTTACGAAAGTCAGTACACGGTCTATAGGTTCCGTCCGGTTTACCGACCAACAGGCAAGGTGACGCCCAACTTGACGAACATGATTCGGCAATGTGGTTGTCCAACATATACTGAACCTCATTGTCCAAATGCTTGTGTTTCTCTGATGAGACACGATAGAATCGCTGCTTTATTGGCGCTGCCTCGCCCACATCTACATCATGTTCAATTAGATGTGTGCGTGAGGGTACATCTGAAAATAAAGCCGGATAACGGTTAATCAGAGCTATTAACTCAACACGCTTTGAGTCATCCAAATCTGCCAAAATCACATCCAACTTTCCCAATGACTCTGAATTTTTCAACCGCCCTTGCAAAACCACATCAGGGTTTACTCCCTCCTCCGGGCCGGCTACTGGAGAGGTGGACCGGTCCACTGTAGTGGTACAGAGAGAAACCTTCTCACACTCCCCATTATTCCCCCCCCTTTAGGTTGGCCAGAGTAGTAGGGTTTTAACAGGTTCACATGACACACTCTATTGGCCTTTCTGCCTTTGGCAATAACATAATTTAGCTCAGTCAACTGCCGCACAACAGTGTAAGGGCCTGTGAACTTTGCCTGAAAGGGAGAAGTTACTACCGGCTGTAAAAGCAAAACTTGATCGCCAGCCTTAAACTGCCTAGGCTCAGCGCGACGATCATAAAGGGACTTCATCTTTCCCTGAGATTTCCCAAACTTCTCCTTCGCACACTCAACAGACAAAACCAACCTGCGTCTGAAACCATTAACATAATCAACCAATTTCCGGGGGGGTTTTGCCATGTCCCAGCTGTCTTTCAACACAGCCATGGGACCACAAACTTTGTGACCAAAAACCAGGTCATTAGGGCTAAACCCTGTGCTCTCCTGGACTACCTCCCTGGAGGCCAATAGGAGCCAGGGCAGTCCCTCTTCCCAGTCACCCTCCAACTCTTTACAATAAGAGCGCAGCAATGACTTCAACGTTTGATGAAAACGCTCTAAAGCTCCCTGAGACTGGGCATGATACGCTGACGCTTTGTTGTACTTGATATGTAGTTGCCGGAGAATTTCTGCAAACATATGTGAAGTGAAATTGGAACCCTGATCACTCTGAATGATTTTGGGTATTCCAAACACAGAAATGAACTGTGTCAGTGCTTTAACAACAGACTTCGTGGTTATTGACCTAAGCGGAAATGCTGCCGGGTATCTGGTCACCTGACACATTACAGTAAGCAAATACAGATGTCCCTGTTTGGACCGCGGTAATGGCCCAACACAGTCAATAATCAAATGTTCGAATGGCTGATCAGCAGCAGGAATAGGAGAGAGCGGTGCCGGTTTGATGGTCTGACTCGGCTTCCCAGTTAACTGACACGTGTGACACGTTTTGATATATGCAGAAACATCACGTTTTAAACGGGGCCAAAAACAGTGTCTCAGTGCACGGTCATACGTTTTCCTCACTCCCTGATGCCCTGCAACATTGTTATGACAAGTCTGCAACACCAATGGACGAAACTTGTATGGAACCACAAACTGAAAAATTGGTTCACCGACGAAAGCATCTCCATGAGGCACCCACTTCCGAAACAATAAACCTCCATGAAGACAATACCCATGCGCCGAGCTACCCATTTCATCAAATGGCACGGCTTTCTCAAACAGCTCTCGTAAAGCTGGATCATTTACCTGCTCTGTAGCCAACTCAGCCTGCGACATGGACTGGAATTGCTCAGGCAGAATCAAACCCACATGAACCGCATCAACATCTGTCGTCTGGGTAGTACCCCGCGCGTCACACGCTGCTGTCATGGTACGTGTAACGGCACAGGCTGGATACACCATGACACCATCAGACGAAGTGTCTAACAAGGTTGGACTAGGCGATTTTTGGGTGACTACATTTGGGAGAGGCCCATCGGCCCACACTCGCACCCCGGCCAGATTGTTACCCAAAATGATGTCCACTCCATTTACAGGCAACTCAGCACGCACACCTATCTGCACATCACCATTCCCCAAACCTGAAACCAGAGAAATGTTATGCACAGGAACAGGGAAGACAGACATCCCCATCCCTCGGATCAAGATAACATCCCCCGTGTCAGATTCCGTTGAAAAAGGTAACACTGACTCACGCACAAACGAATCAATTGAGCCAGTGTCCCACAGTATCTTGACCGGCACCTTATCGTCACTGCCCTGTAAAGACACAAAACCATCAGAAAGAAAAGCCCCATACTCTTCTGTACCCAGGCATTTCTGTCCTATGGTCTTAACAGACTGTACCGATGGCGACACCATCACCTGGGTGAGGGAATTGGCCAGAAGAGCAGGTTTCACCTGTGCTCTAAATCTACCTTTTGATCCAAGAAGTGGGCACTCATCCTTCCAATGTCCAGAACGTCTACAGTAGTTACACGTTTTGACGGACGCCGATGGCTGTCTATCCCGTGCGTCATAATCACTCCTAACGGCATTTTTCTCTGATCCAAACCTTGGACGAGGAGAAAAGTTTTCCCTGCTATGAGCCTTCTCTGTAACTGAACTATTGAAGTTACTTTTGTGAATTAACACATACTCATCAGCAAAAGCTGCTGCCTCACCCGGCGTCTCTGCCCTCTGCTGTGTAATGTAAGTGGCAACATTGTTAGGAACAGAGTTTCTAAACTGCTCTAATATTACCAGATCACAGAGCTTTTAAAAGGTATGGACCTCAGACGCTACACACCAACGGGTAAACTGGGTACTCAAATCCCGTGAAAACTCAAGATGAGACTGTTTGTCTCTTTTTTTCCACGTTCGGAACCGCTGTCTGTAAGCCTCAGGTACAAGTTCGTACACTTTAAGCACCGCAGATTTCACTCGTGCATAGACCTTACAGTCTGCGGGACTCAAAGCGGAATATGCCTCCTGGGCCCTACCAGTGAGAACACACTGCAACATCATACAACAATCTTCATCACTCCAGTTCCTTGCCTCTGCCAAACGCTCAAATAATGAAAAAAATACATCGGGGTCTTTCTCATTAAATTTGGGAAGCGAGCGTAGATCACGTAAAATGTCTAACGAGGTGGCCGCCCCCCGAGACGGATCACCAGTAACATCAGCAACCTCTGAACCGAGCCACTTTCCCTGCCCGACTAGATCTAGCTTCCTATTCTGCAGTTCTAATTTGGCAAGCTCAGTCTTCTGCTTCATTTCCTCTAAAGCCAAGTCTCGTCTCTGCTTTCCTTCCTCTAAAGCCAACTC
>JANIIK010000937.1:97500-99000 GCA_027704905.1 Muraenolepis orangiensis | reverse complement strand
AACATTCACCAATCACCGTGGTATTATGGCCTGTTTGTAAAGTAAACAGACATGGGGGTTCTTAAATTCTTCCTAATCCTCAACCCAATCATCCCGACCAGGCTAATCTACTGCCATGGCCCTCCCTACACACACACACACACACACACACACACACACACACACACAAACACATGTACACACACACACGCACGCACACACACACACACACACACACACACACACACACACACACACACACAAACACACACTAAGGTTAAGCGAGATACCACAATATTACTCCCATAGACCCTTTGACCCAGTTTTTTGACTAACTGCACATTTAACAGGAACACACACACCCCCCCCCCCCCCACACACACACACACACACACACACACACACACACACACACACACACACACACACACACACACACACACACACACACACACACACACACACACACAGCAGCCGCCGCAGCAGCAATTATGGAATATACAATATATATTCATTCTCTGACAATAATAATATCGATTATTTGGGGAATTATATTGTACATTCATTTTTTTTTTTTTTGTGCGGTAATCTGTGTGTGGGTACCATGGTGTATCAGTGGTGGCCATCAACACGATAACATGTTATATTACAGACTATCCACGTGCCTTTAAGCCAAGCAAAAATGGATGGTTATGCTGAAACTGGGACACTTAACTATTCATGATCCAGGTATTGTTCATACCAGGGGTTTTTCTTTCCTCCAATTGCTAACACACTAAAACGACACTTGAAGCACCAGTATTGAAAGTGACACAGAGAGCAAAACCTCAGCTCTCCAAAACTCTAGAAAACACATTTTCTGCTTTGCACCCGATTTGCAATTCAACATGGCACTGTTTAACAACACGCAACGGTTCTCTACAGAACACACAATCCGAACATATAGAGTGGACTTGTTCGCTTGGACTGGGATTGGAAATGGACTGATCGGCCGAAACGTACTGTAGTCTATAGAGGGCACATGTTTTGTTCACGCCACTGTAATGTAAACTGTATGTGCGTTTTGATGTCGCACTGATGAGAAAACGGTATATTTGTAGTTGTTGAACAATCGCTATGCAGAATTCTCTACATGCAGAACGACGACGAGGATTCCCTGCTTACAAGATGCAAGAGATACTGCTTTATTGTATAAAGATATATATATATATAAGATGCTTTATAGGCCATTTGCAGCAAGTACAGTGGAATGCTAACTCCCCATTCCCCCATTACAGAACTAGGACAGTATTTCGCATGACAAAGCCCACCAAAGATGTAAGTGCTTTTCTTTTGACTGAGCACAATAGTGTGTAGTGGGGTTGGACACAACTCGGGTAATATGAAGTGTGAGCCGTTTGGTGGCAAAGTTTGCTTTTGATAAGTGTTTGTGTGTCGTGTTGTATGCAGTGCTTTGTGATTTCGCAGGATATGTGAGGTGCTTTGCACATTGGGTGGTGCGGGTTTCTGAATTGTGTTAAG
>JANIIK010000937.1:80000-82500 GCA_027704905.1 Muraenolepis orangiensis | reverse complement strand
GCTTCACGATCCCCTGTGAAACGCTGAATGTAACAGCGTTTCAGCTCAAGGAGCTAATTTAAGGAATACTTACGAGATACGAGATACAAGATACAAGATTTTTTATTTGCCATTTGTAACATAGGAACGCTTACTCCCCATTCCACTTTGCCGCTTTTCAACCAGGTTTGTGCCATTACAATGTGGGTATGTGTGGACATGAATGATTCATCCCCGCTCCGTTTTACCATCATTCAGTTTTGTACATTTGTTCGTCAGCAAAAGTCTGTTTCGCGTCATCCAGCTGACTTTTGCTGACTCTAGGGCTGTTGTTCCAACTGTTGTTCACTGGTCATGTTGTAGCACCAGTTCTCTAGGGCTGTTGTTCTAACTGTTGTTCTCTGGTCATGTTGTAGCACCAGTTCTCTAGGGCTGTTGTTCTCTGGTCATGTAGCACCAGTTCTCTAGGGCTGTTGTTCTCTGGTCATGTAGCACCAGTTCTCTAGGGCTGTTGTTCTCTGGTCATGTAGCACCAGTTCTCTAGGGCTGTTGTTCTCTGGTCATGTAGCACCAGTTCTCTAGGGCTGTTGTTCTCTGGTCATGTAGCACCAGTTCTCTAGGGCTGTTGTTCTCTGGTCATGTAGCACCAGTTCTCTAGGGCTGTTATTCTCTGCTCATAGCACCAGTTCTCTAGGGCTGTTGTTCTCTGCTCATAGCACCAGTTGTATGTGTTTGATGCGCCTTTCGACTGCATAGACAGACCCGTTAAAAGTGAAAAGCCAGACTTTCCAGCGGAGAAATACTTCTTCAAGGGACACAGCGATTGCCGGCGACCGTGACAGACAGCGGTCAGAGTGTGTGATCGGCCGGTCGATGTCACACAGCTCCAAGGCGCCGCGGCGGAGGCTCTGTGAACCCGACGTCGACCGCAGAATACGCGCCGCGGCGGGGCTTCCTGTATTTTGGTCCAATCAGCAGCCAGCCAGCCAGCCAGCCAGCCAGCCAGCCAGCCAGCCAGCCAGCCAACGGCAACGCTGGCTAGTGACACACGGGCACCGGAAGACCTCGGGGGTCACGCCGCGCGTCAATCTGTCGGACGGTTCCTCAGAAAAAGGAACGACGACGACAGCGTCTGGTAACATCTCCGTACCGGGACGACGGATCCGACAAAACCGCCGGCAGAGTGGAGACCAGACGCTCCGGAACCAGACAAGGAGGGGTGGTGATGAAGATGAAGATGACCACAAGGATGATAACGATGATGAAGATGGCCGGGCTTGCGGCTCTTCCGTGAGAATGGGAGCGGCGGCAGCGTATCCCAGCTCAACAGTTCAAAAGCTCACCACACGCCACGGCTTATGGTCATTTCTTTCTAGAATACCCCGCGTCCTGCAACTGCGAGTGTTGTTATGGCGATTGAGATTGGGCGGTTGGCAACGTGAGACAAAGGATGGATGGTGCCGTCCCAAGGCCTGCTGATGTCAAGGGTAACCATGACAACCCCCCCCCCCCCCCCCCCCCACTCCCCCGGCCTCAATCCCTGACCTTGAACACGGGCCGATGGACAGATGGACAGAGGGGAGCATGTCTTCTGAAATATGACATGTGAGACAATGGGAGACACTCTTGGTCTTGTGATAAGGAGAAGGCACCGGAAAACCTTGAGATAATATAATGAATGTGGACTGTATATACGTATATATATATATATATATATATGCTGAGGTACTAGACACATAAGCATAAGCGGATACACACAAACATGCACACGTGCGCGCACACACACACACTCACATGCACACACACACACTCACATGCGCACACACACACACACACATGCACACTTGCTTGGAACAGAGGTAAGATATCCTTCAAAGCTTCTGTGTTTCACCGACATGTCATCATTTTCTATTGTGTGTGTGTGTGTGTGTGTGTGTGTGTGTGTGTGTGTGCGTGAGCGTGTGTGTACTTAGTAGCGGGAGATAATGACAATAAGTCAGCAGACATGCTCAGCGATGTATTCCTGCATGTAAACAATGCATCGCACGCCACACCCCTCACTCTCTCCCACTCCTCCCCCCCATCCCTCCCTCCCTCCCTCCCTCCCTCCCTCCCTCCCTCCCTCCCTCCCTCCCCCCCATCTCTCCTTCTGTTCCTCTCTCCCTTTATCTCTCATCCTCCCACTGTTCTCCAACACCCCATCCCCGCCCACCGGCACCACCTCCACCACCACCACCACCACCACCACCTCCACCACCACCACCGACACCACCACCACCACCACCACCACCACCACCACCATCACCACCACCCTCCATCACCCACCATCACCACCACCACCACCACCACCACCATCACCCACCATCACCACCACCACCACCACCATCACCCACCATCACCACCACCGCCACCCACCATCACCACCACCACCATTGCACACCTGGTATGTCTTTCCTTCTGTTGGTTGCTCTCTCTCTCTCTCTCTTTCTCTCTCTCTCTCTCTCTCTCTCTCTCTCTCTCT
>JANIIK010000937.1:62500-65000 GCA_027704905.1 Muraenolepis orangiensis | reverse complement strand
TTGTTGTAGTTGTTGTTGTAGTTGTGGTAGTTGTTGTATTGTTGTAGTTGTTGTAGTTGTTGTAGTTGTTGTTGTAGTGGTGGTAGTTGTGGTAGTTGTTGTAGTTGTTGTAGTTGTTGTAGTTGTAGTTGTTGTTGTAGTTGTGGTAGTTGTGGTAGTTGTTGTATTGTTGTAGTTGTGGTAGTGGTTGTAGTTGTGGTAGTGGTTGTAGTTGTTGTTGTAGTTGTGGTAGTGGTAGTTCTGGTAGTTGTGGTAGTTGTGGTAGTTGTTGTTGTAGTTGTTGTAGTTGTAGTGGTAGTTGTGGTAGTTGTTGTAGTTGTTGTAGTTGTGGTAGTTGTGGTAGTTGTTGTTGTAGTTGTGGTAGTTGTGGTAGTTGTGGTTGTAGTTGTTGTAGTTGTTGTAGTTGTGGTAGTTGTTGTATTGTTGTAGTTGTGGTAGTTGTTGTATTGTTGTAGTTGTGGTAGTTGTGGTAGTTGTGGTAGTTGTGGTAGTTGTGGTAGTTGTTGTGTTGTGGTAGTTGTTGTTGTAGTTGTTGTAGTTGTTGTTGTAGTTGTTGTAGTTGTGGTAGTTGTGGTAGTTGTGGTAGTTGTGGTAGTTGTTGTAGTTGTGGTAGTTGTGGTAGTTGTGGTAGTTGTGGTAGTTGTTGTGGTAGTTGTTGTAGTGGTTGTAGTGGTTGTAGTGGTTGTAGTTGTCGAAGTTGTGGTAGTTGTGGTAGTTGTGGTAGTTGTAGTTGTTGTAGTTGATGTAGTTGTGGTAGTTGTAGTTGTGGTAGTTGTGGTAGTTGATGTAGTTGTGGTAGTTGTGGTAGTGGTTGTAGTTGTGGTAGTTGTGGTAGTTGTAGTTGTGGTAGTTGTGGTAGTTGATGTAGTTGTGGTAGTTGTGGTAGTTGTGGTTGTGGTAGTGGTTGTAGTTGTGGTAGTTGTGGTAGTGGTTGTAGTTGATGTAGTTGTGGTAGTTGTGGTAGTGGTTGTAGTTGATGTAGTTGTGGTAGTGGTTGTAGTTGTGGTAGTTGTGGTAGTGGTTGTAGTTGATGTAGTTGTGGTAGTTGTGGTAGTGGTTGTAGTTGATGTAGTTGTGGTAGTTGTTGTAGTTGTGGTAGTTGTAGTTGATGTAGTTGTGGTAGTTGTGGTAGTGGTTGTAGTTGATGTAGTTAATGTAGTTTTACTTGTTGTTGATTTGTGTCTTTGGGAAAGAAAGAGGGTTTGGTCCCAACTGCTGCCTGCTGCCTGCTGCCTGCTGCCTGGTGACTCACAGGAGGGAGAATGGACCCATCATCATCTTGGGGATGAAACGCAAACACAATGGGATCAGTCGTCAGTTTTGTTATGTTTTCTCTCTCTCCCTTCCTCCCTCCCACCCTCCCCCTCTCCCTCCCTCCCTCCTTCACTCCTTCCCTTCCTCCCTCCCACCCTTCCTCCCTCCCTCCCTCTCTCCCTTCCTCCCTCCCCCCCTCCCCTCTGCCTCCCTCCCCTCTCCCTTCCCTCCCCTCTGCCTCCCTCCCTCTCTCTCTCTCTCTCTCTTCCTCCCTCCCTTCCTCCCTCCCTCCCCTCTCCTCTCTCCCTCCCTCATTCCCCTCTCCCTCCCTCCCTCCCTCCCTCCCTCTCTCTCTCTCTTCCTCCCTCCCCTCTCCTCTCTCCCTCCCTCATTCCCCTCTGCCTCCCTCCCTCCCTCCCTCCTTCCCTCCCTCCTTCACCTCTCCCTCCCTCCCTCCCTCACTCCCTCCCCTCTCCCTCCCTCCCTCCCTCCCTCCCCTCTGCCTACCTGATACCTGCCTACCAGATGTCAGTCATGTCCATCCTGTGTCATGAGGATGAGACAGAAAGAAAACAAACAAACCTTAAGAGACTTCCTGAAACCGTAGGGGGGGGGAGGGGGGGAGGAGAGGGGGGGGGGGGGGGGAGGGGGAAGGGGAGGGGGGGAGAGAAAGCGAGGCTGAGTGGGCGAGTCTCGCCTAGCCGGTTGGCGTGATGATGATGATTGTGGGGGTGGGGGGGGGGGGGGGGGGGGGAACCAGAGACGTGTGCGGTTTGATCGGATGAAAAGAAAGAGAAAGAGAAAGGGAAGAGAGAGAGAGAGAGAGAGAGAGAGAGAGAGAGAGAGAGAGAGAGAGAGAGAGAGAGAGAGAGAGAGAGAGAGAGAGAGAGAGAGAGAGAAAACAGAGAAGGAAATACTCAATGGATCAGAAGAAGGACCGTGAAGAAGTGAGAGAGAGAGAGAGAGAAGAAAAAAAGAAGAAGATAAAGATAATGATCCGGTAATTAGACTCTAATGACCCGGGGACACGCCCCGGTCTCTCTCTCTCTCTCTCTCTCTCTCTCTCTCTCTCCTCTCTCTCTCTCTCTCTCTCTCTCTCTCTCTCTCTCTCTCTCTCTCTCTCTCTCTCTCTCTCTCGCTCTCTCTCTCGCTCTCTCCTTCTCTCTCGCCCACAATGACGGGGACAAAATAATAGCAGCGTGACAGTCCAAAAACACGTTCTAGCAACAATAGCCACGCCACTGAC
>JANIIK010000937.1:0-2500 GCA_027704905.1 Muraenolepis orangiensis | reverse complement strand
TCACCCCCCTAACCCCCTCACCCTCCCTCCCCTCACCCCCAGTCCCCTCGGAGGAGGAGCGGTAATGATAGCTATTTGAGTGTCATCAAAGGAGCGTCGTAATGGCTTCTCAAGCACCATCCACGGTTGCCACGGCGAACCTGGCACAGCCGACATCCCAGAATAAGGCGAGGAGGGGGAGTGGGTGGCGTTGGAGGGAGAGAGGGTGGTGGTGTGGGTGGTGGTGGAGGGAGAGAGGGTGGTGGTGGTGGTGCAGAGGGTGGTGTTGGTGGTGGTGGTGGTGGTGTTGGTGGTGGTGGTGGTGGCACCACTAAACATCTGGTTGGCTATTGACAGGCGCGGCGTGCCGTGGGGGACCGGGCGCCGGCCGCATCAACAGACGATGACACGGGGCCCTCAGGGGCCACAGTGGGTGAGCTAATGATGCGTGGGATAGCATACACACGGGGAGGGGACCGCACTTACCCTGATAATAGCCACCGCGATGAAAATAATAGCGCTGATCACAATAGCGCCGCAGTGGATAACAGTTTTTATTAGTGAATACTATTTGGTATTTTGTTTTTTTTATGTCTGTCTGTCTGTCTGTCTGCGTGTTTCTCTCTCTCACACACACACACACACACACACACACACACACACATGTGTGCAGGCCCTCGGACCCGTTTAGCTCTCTTGGTTATGTTCCGTGTTTTGATTGTGTGCTCCTCCTAAGTGTTTCTTGTCTTGTCTTGGAAGGAGGCCTACAGTGTGAGAGTGGTAGCAAGGGCCTGCCAACATACAAGACAGCATAACTGACTAGAAAGACAGACAAGTATGGCACAATTCTTATTGTTTTAATGTGTTTTGAATTGGTTTCAAAAAGGAATGTAATACAAATTGGTCAAACGGCATTTTCAAATGAGATGCGTATGTCGCGTTGGGCATTGCTGAATCACAGAACAGGAGCACCCTCTGTTGGTCACGGGGAGTAGCGCAGGTAGATTCGTAAATACACTTTTGTTTTTTGGTTGCAATTTCTGAAACACGGTTTTGAAAACGGGCCTAATTTTCTCAAAACACTTAACACAATTCAGAAACCCGCACCACCCAATGTGCAAAGCACCTCACATATCCTGCGAAATCACAAAGCACTGCATACAACACGACACACAAACACTTATCAAAAGCAAACTTTGCCACCAAACGGCTCACACTTCATATTACCCGAGTTGTGTCCAACCCCACTACACACTATTGTGCTCAGTCAAAAGAAAAGCACTTACATCTTTGGTGGGCTTTGTCATGCGAAATACTGTCCTAGTTCTGTAATGGGGGAATGGGGAGTTAGCATTCCACTGTACTTGCTGCAAATGGCATATAAAGCATCTTATATATATATATATCTTTATACAATAAAGCAGTATCTCTTGCATCTTGTAAGCAGGGAATCCTCGTCGTCGTTCTGCATGTAGAGAATTCTGCATAGCGATTGTTCAACAACTACAAATATACCGTTTTCTCATCAGTGCGACATCAAAACGCACATACAGTTTACATTACAGTGGCGTGAACAAAACATGTGCCCTCTATAGACTACAGTACGTTTCGGCCGATCAGTCCATTTCCAATCCCAGTCCAAGCGAACAAGTCCACTCTATATGTTCGGATTGTGTGTTCTGTAGAGAACCGTTGCGTGTTGTTAAACAGTGCCATGTTGAATTGCAAATCGGGTGCAAAGCAGAAAATGTGTTTTCTAGAGTTTTGGAGAGCTGAGGTTTTGCTCTCTGTGTCACTTTCAATACTGGTGCTTCAAGTGTCGTTTTAGTGTGTTAGCAATTGGAGGAAAGAAAAACCCCTGGTATGAACAATACCTGGATCATGAATAGTTAAGTGTCCCAGTTTCAGCATAACCATCCATTTTTGCTTGGCTTAAAGGCACGTGGATAGTCTGTAATATAACATGTTATCGTGTTGATGGCCACCACTGATACACCATGGTACCCACACACAGATTACCGCACAAAAAAAAAAAAAATGAATGTACAATATAATTCCCCAAATAATCGATATTATTATTGTCAGAGAATGAATATATATTGTATATTCCATAATTGCTGCTGCGGCGGCTGCTGTGTGTGTGTGTGTGTGTGTGTGTGTGTGTGTGTGTGTGTGTGTGTGTGTGTGTGTGTGTGTGTGTGTGTGTGTGTGTGTGTGTGTGTGTGTGGGGGGGGGGGGGGTGTGTGTGTTCCTGTTAAATGTGCAGTTAGTCAAAAAACTGGGTCAAAGGGTCTATGGGAGTAATATTGTGGTATCTCGCTTAACCTTAGTGTGTGTTTGTGTGTGTGTGTGTGTGTGTGTGTGTGTGTGTGTGTGTGTGTGTGTGCGTGCGTGTGTGTGTGTACATGTGTTTGTGTGTGTGTGTGTGTGTGTGTGTGTGTGTGTGTGTGTGTAGGGAGGGCCATGGCAGTAGATTAGCCTGGTCGGGATGATTGGGTTGAGGATTAGGAAGAATTTAAGA
>JANIIK010000936.1:51185-62625 GCA_027704905.1 Muraenolepis orangiensis | reverse complement strand
TCAACGCACTGTAATCATCTCATTGTACTTTGCACTGCAAATTCTATTTCAATTCCGAATTCACTTTTCACTTTTTCACTTTTCACATGTCACTTTTCAGTCGAATTATTTATTAATATATTATTACTGCCAATTTGCACTATACGTATTGTTGTGTATTGTATATACCTACGTACTACTGTTATAATACTGTAATTATCTCACTTATCAATACATTTAGACTTCATTTAGAATTATTTTAACTATTTTGTTTATAATAGTTTTATTTTAGTTAGTTGTTGTTTTGTTTTTTAGCTTAGGTTTTAGTATTCTTGTGTGTGCATTTATTCCCCCTGTGTCAACTGTTGCACCTTAATTTCCCTCGGGATTAATAAAGTTTTCTGAATCTGAATCTGAATCTGATGTTATCATTATGTTATTAACTCTTTAAGGTCCTCTACCTCTCTACCTTTCATCTGATGTTACATTTGAAGACCAGACAGTGTTATTAACTATTTAAGGTCGTTAAGGAGCAGGTAGGGATCAGAGGTCATTAAGGATCAGGTAGGGGTCAGGGGTCATTAAGGAGCAGTTGGGGTCAGCGGTCATTAAGGTTCAGGTAGGGGTCAGGTGTCATTAAGGAGCAGGTAGGGGTCAGAGGTCATTAAGGAGCAGGTAGGGGTCAGGGGTCATTAAGGATCAGGTAGGGGTCAGGGGTCATTAAGGAGCAGGTAGGGGTCAGAGGTCATTAAGGAGCAGGTAGGGGTCAGGGTCATTAAGGAGCAGGTAGGGGTCAGAGGTCATTAAGGAGCAGGTAGGGGTCAGAGGTCATTAAGGAGCAGGTAGGGGTCAGAGGTCATTAAGGAGCTGGTAGGGGTCAGAGGACATTAAGGGGCAGGTAGGGGTCAGGGGTCATTAAGGATCAGGTAGGGGTCAGAGGTCGTTAAGGGGCAGGATTGAGGAGATCTTTAGAACCAGATGTAGAAAGAAGGCCATCTCCATCACTAAGGACCCTAACCACCCTGGACACCATCTCTTCTCCCCCTACCGTCCTGTCACAGCTAGGAGTGCTGCCACTATCAGAACCTTCTCATCCACATTACATTACACTATCATACACTATCCCTCTTTTGATGGACTTTCTGGACTCATTACAGTTACTGCACTTTTCTGCAGGGTACTGCACTGTATTCATGATGCTGCATCACCACTGGCACAATTCTCTCTCTCTCTGTCTCTCTCTCTCTCTCTCTCCCCCCCTCTCTCTCTCTCTCTCTCTCTCTCTCTCTCTCTCTCTCTCTCTCTCTCTCTCTCTCTCTCTCTCTCTCTCTCTCTCTCTCTCTATCTCTCACTTTCAGTTTTAAATTGACGTTTCAGTTGTATTGTGTTTGCCGAGGAGCGGGCCGAGGAGCGGGCCTGAGGAGCGGGCCTGAGGAGCAGGCCTGAGGAGCGAGCCTGAGGAGCGGGCCGAGGAGCGGGCCGAGGAGCGGGCCGAGGAGCGAGCCGAGGAGCGAGCCTGAGGAGCGGGCCGAGGAGCGGGACGAGGAGCGGGCCTGAGGAACGGGCCTGAGGAGCGGGACGAGGAGCGGGCCTGAGGAACGGGCCTGAGGAGCGGGCCTGTGGAACGGGCCGAGGAGCGGGACGAGGAGCGGGCCTGAGGAGCGGGCCTGAGGAGCGGGCCGAGGAGCGGGCCTGAGGAACGGGCCTGAGGAGCGGGCCGAGGAGCGGGCCTGTGGAACGGGCCGAGGAGCGGGCCTGAGGAGCGGGCCGAAGAGCGGGCCTGAGGAGCGGGCCTGAGGAGCGGGCCTGAGGAGCGGGCCGAGGAGCGGGCCTGAGGAGCGAGCCTGAGGAGCGGGCCGAGGAGCGGGCCTGAGGAACGGGCCTGAGGAGCGGGCCGAGGAGCGGGCCTGAGGAGCGGGCCGAGGAGCGGGCCGAAGAGCGGGCCTGAGGAGCGGGACTGAGGAGCGGGCCTGAGGAGCGGGACGAGGAGCGGGACAAGGAGCGGGCCTGAGGAGCGGGCCGAGGAGCGGGCCTGAGGAGCGGGCCTGAGGAGCAGGCCTGAGGAGCGGGCCGAGGAGCGGGCCGAGGAGCGGGCCTGAGGAGCGAGCCTGAGGAGCGGGCCGAGGAGCGGGCCGAGGAGCGGGCCGAGGAGCGGGCCGAGGAGCGAGCCGAGGAGCGAGCCTGAGGAGCGGGCCGAGGAGCGGGACGAGGAGCGGGCCTGAGGAACGGGCCTGAGGAGCGGGACGAGGAGCGGGCCTGAGGAGCGGGCCTGAGGAGCGGGCCGAGGAGCGGGCCGAGGAGCGAGCCGAGGAGCGAGCCTGAGGAGCGGGCCGAGGAGCGGGACGAGGAGCGGGCCTGAGGAACGGGCCTGAGGAGCGGGACGAGGAGCGGGCCTGAGGAGCGGGCCTGAGGAGCGGGCCGAGGAGCGGGACGAGGAGCGGGCCTGAGGAGCGGGCCTGAGGAGCGGGCCTGAGGAACGGGCCTGAGGAGCGGGCCTGTGGAACGGGCCGAGGAGCGGGACGAGGAGCGGGCCTGAGGAGCGGGCCTGAGGAGCGGGCCGAGGAGCGGGCCTGAGGAACGGGCCTGAGGAGCGGGCCGAGGAGCGGGCCTGTGGAACGGGCCGAGGAGCGGGCCTGAGGAGCGGGCCGAAGAGCGGGCCTGAGGAGCGGGCCTGAGGAGCGGGCCTGAGGAGCGGGCCGAGGAGCGGGCCTGAGGAGCGAGCCTGAGGAGCGGGCCGAGGAGCGGGCCTGAGGAACGGGCCTGAGGAGCGGGCCGAGGAGCGGGCCTGAGGAGCGGGCCGAGGAGCGGGCCGAAGAGCGGGCCTGAGGAGCGGGACTGAGGAGCGGGCCTGAGGAGCGGGACGAGGAGCGGGACAGAGGAGCGGGCCTGAGGAGCGGGCCGAGGAGCGGGCCTGAGGAGCGGGCCTGAGGAGCAGGCCTGAGGAGCGGGCCGAGGAGCGGGCCGAGGAGCGGGCCTGAGGAGCGAGCCTGAGGAGCGGGCCGAGGAGCGGGCCTGAGGAGCGAGCCGAGGAGCGGGCCTGAGGAGCGGGCCGAGGAGCGGGCCGAGGAGCGGGCCTGAGGAACGGGCCTGAGGAGCGGGACGAGGAGCGGGCCTGAGGAGCGGGCCTGAGGAGCGGGCCGAGGAGCGGGCCTGAGGAACGGGCCTGAGGAGCGGGCCGAGGAGCGGGCCTGTGGAACGGGCCGAGGAGCGGGCCTGAGGAGCGGGCCGAAGAGCGGGCCTGAGGAGCGGGCCTGAGGAGCGGGCCGAGGAGCGGGCCTGAGGAGCGGGACTGAGGAGCGGGCCGAGGAGCGGGCCTGAGGAACGGGCCGAGGAGCGGGCCAATGGCCAGCGGTACGGAAAAGAGGGCGGAGTCAGAGCCAAGGTGATAAGCTGACGAGGCTGATGGTCGCTGACAGTCCTCCACATAAAGCCCACCGCTACACTCTGACAGACCTGCTTCACATGCTGTATGGAGTGGACCCAAGCATGCTCACACACACACACACACACACACACATTCAGAACCCTCACATGTATAAAACCCTCTGTGTGTGTTTTATACAGCAGATGTGCTACATTGTGGTAGCGCTCAACATGTTAGGCGCAGGTTGTTGGTTAGCCAGCCCTCTAAACGTGTCCTTCAGACTTCATGCCTGCTGGTAATCCAATCAACAAGCCGGCTAATCTAAGGTACAAACAGGAAGATGGTTGCTTCCCTGCTCAATGACTTTGGGATCATTTAGTTGCCGCGGCGATGCGCTTGTTCCAGGATCGCTCGGCCACCTGGGCTCACCACGCCGGCTTAGCACAAAGCCAGGAGACCACCATGTTCACATTGTTCACACACACACACACACGGGCCAAAGTGGGCCTCAGCTTCTTTCCCTGTGTATATCGAGGACCATTGATTTCAGTTGACTTTGCCCTGGTTCCTGGGCCCCATCCATCTTCCCCTCACACACACTCACAACATGTGTGGAAGTGAAGCATAGGGGTACAGCCCTAATGATAAGATGAGGGAGATTGTTTTTGTGTGTGTGCGCACGCGTGCCTATGAGCGAGTACGTGCGTGCGTGTGTGTGGTGGTGTGTGTGAGTGGAGTACGTGTGTGTGCGTGTGTGTATGTGTATAGAGACCTTGCACACAGATTGAGGGCCTATTAAGGCCTCTGTACAAGGCTCTTTTACTGGCCACTTCTCACCTATAGTCAGTCCATCCCCCCTTCTCCTCCTCCCCTCCACCCCCACCGCCTTTCTTCAGATTCATACCGCAGGCGCTGTCTGTTATGAGGTCCCTGGAGGGGAGTGGAGGGCAGTGTCGCCGCCCAGGGACAGACAGATAGGTGACAATGGTGAGGATTGAATCCTCTTTATTGGTCACATACATGAAGACATACAGTGAAACGTGTTCTCTGCATTTAACCCATCCTAGTATTAGGAGCAGTGGGCAGCTATTCATACAGCGCCCGGGGAGCAGTTAGGGTAGGGTCTTCCTCAAGGACACCTCGACAGTTTTTGCTAGGAGGAGCCGGGGATCGAACCAGCAACCTTCCGGTTGTGAGGCGACCGCTCTCCCTCCTGAGCTAGACTGCCGCCCCCAGACAGACAGACAGACAGACAGACAGACAGGCAGACAGGCAGACAGGCAGGCAGACAGGCAGGCAGACACACAGACAGACAGGCAGGCAGACAGGCAGGCAGACACACACAGACAGACAGACAGACAGACAGACAGACAGACAGAGATGAAGGGAGAGGAGCAAATAAAGGAAGGGGACTAAGAGGCACCCGGCAGGGCGGGTCACGCTGGCCACGTCTTTGATGTGTTTTATTTTCAGGAGGACACCGACTCGACCGGGTGAAGAAAAAGAGCAAGAGAGAGAGAGAGAGAGAGAGAGAGAGAGAGAGAGAGAGAGAGAGAGAGAGAGAGAGAGAGAGAGAGAGAGAGAGAGAGAGAGAGAGAGACAGAGAGGAAGACAGGGAGACAGAGAAAGATAGAGGATATATACATATCTACATTTGTAATATAATGTACTTTATTTTAGACAATTCTATTTCATTGTTTTTTATCTAGACTTCTAATATGTTATATCCTATGATCCTACTTTTAGCACTTTGACAATGTAAACATACGTATTACATGCTTTTGTGTGTGTGTGTGTGTGTGTGTGTGGTGTGTGGGTGTGTGTGTGTGCGTGTGTGTGTGTGTGCGTGTGTGCATGTGTGCGTGGGTGTGTGTGTGTGTGTGTGTGTGTGTGTGTGTGCGTGTGTGTGTGTGTGTGCGTGTGTGTGTGTGTGTGTGCGTGTGTGTGTGTGTGTGTGTGTGTGGTGTGTGTGTGTGTGTGTGTGCGTGTGTGTGTGTGTGTGTGTGTGTGTGTGTGTGTGTGTGTGTGTGTGTGTGTGTGCGTGTGTGTGTGTGTGTGTGTGTGTGTGTGTGTGTGTGTGTGTGTGGGAGCATCTGTTTACTCTGATGTTTTTCTGAGCTCATTTAATGAGCTGCGTTCCATTCATTCTCTTCCCAACGGCATCCATCCATCCAACGGTATTAGGAAGGCCTTGTGTATGACAATAGTAGAGAGAGCCTAACACCACCCTATACTGTACCACACCAAGGTGTTAAGAACACACACTAAGCATCACAACACAACACAGCCTGAGGTGAAGTGGGTTATTCCTTATGTTAAAACATACTTAATCCCAGTTACTATTAACAATAAATAGGTTAGGATGTGGATCTGCTGTGTCTTTCTGGGCCCACGATACTTGATGCTGTGTTTTGTATGTGTTCACTTTGAGCAGGAAGCTTGGTTTCTCATTTCATTCATTTCCTTTCATTTCAGTCTGGGAGACACTTATAAACACGTTACAGTTTTTTTCAATTGCTAACACGCATTGTTCAATACAGAAGTCACTTTTTCAAAACTCTTCACACAGTCAGCGAAACAGAAGTCTATGCGGTCGAAACTGTGGTTCATTTTTCATTGCTTTCACACAAAATGCATTCAATGACTACAGTTACCAAAATTCATGAACTCCTTTCTCAGTCAGAGTCTACAGCCTCCAAAACACTACACTTTTGCAGCACATTTTTCAAATGCTAACACACTTTGTTCAAAACAGTTAAAAACACAATCAAAACAGAATGATGGAAAAAAAGGCAATTTCTGCTGCAGCCACATTGAAATCTATGGAAAATAATATAAAAATATTGACAATAAAATGAAATAATTCCAGACACAGCTCACTACACTACATGTCACAGTACAGTACACTATGTTTATATTTTACATCTCCTACATTTTTCAATTATATTGATTGTTTTGTGTTTTACTGTGTATTACTATATGTAGGATTCAAAGGTTGCCTCCTACAGGAGGGAGAGGCCGCATTTTTTCAGATGCCCAGGAGACTGCCATCATTGATATGGTCATTGCTAACAATGCTATACTGTAAACTTAGACCCATTGGGGACCGAGTGCTGGCAGACAATGTGACTTTTGCCAATGTCAACACGGTCAGCATTACAACAATTGCCAGAGTCCTGGATAAACATAAGGTAAGGATGAAGCAGTTATACACTGTACCGTTTGAAAGGAATGGAGAGCGGGTAAAAGAGATCCGTTATCAATATGTCCAGGTCAGATGTTTGTTCAAAAACTAAGCAGAATACATACATAGCTATGCATAACGTGCTGTACTAAAACGGTGGTTTTATTTCATTTTAGACGGTAATGGAGATTGAGGCCAGACCAAATTTATTTATCTTTGTGGATGAAGCTGGATTTACTAACCTGGCAAAAACGAGACGGAGAGGAAGAAATGTCATTGGGCAGCGGGCCACTGTGAATGTTCCAGGCCAGAGAGGAGCAAATATAACCATGTGTGCAGCCCTCTCCAGTGATGGCTTGCTTTTGCACAAACCTCTGATAGGACCCTATAATACAGAGAGGCTAATTTCTTTCTTAGACGACCTCCATAATCACCTTGTGCCAGTAGGTGCGAGAGGTCCAAGGGCAAGGAATACATTTGTTGTTTTCTCCGCGTGGAGGTGGAAAGTGTGTGACCACTCCCCACATGACCAGCTGTCCTTGCTGGATGCAATGAATGCAGGGTGTGGAGATGTTTCTCCTGAAGCCTGCCAGGGTTGGATCAGACATTCAAAGAGATTCTTTGAAGGTGCATTGCCAGAGAGGATATAAGGTGTGATGTGGATGAAAACATGTGGCCAAATGCAGAAGACAGGGAGTGAATGTGATGCATAAAGTACTGTAAATCACTATGTAAAGACATAAAAAAAAAATGTAACTGAAGCAAATTGTTGCATTGCTGATTCATTCTTGTTTCAATATACAATACAATATACAATCATTCAGTACACTCAACAATATGTTAAGATCGTATTCTATAATAAAATTATTCTAAAATTAAAAACATCATTCAAACTTCAAAGATAAAAGTTCATTATTTATGTAATGCTCCCTGTTGTTAGTGTTTTGTAGGTCAGTGTGATATGAATGACAATGTATGCTTTCTGAGTGAGAACTGTTGCTAGTGTTATGGACGAACAAACCTATTTTGAGACAAGTATGAAGTGTTTTGGTGGTTTGAGTGAGTTTTGGAAGTGAGATTAACTGTTTGGCCAAGATGCGTGTTGGTATGCAGACTGTGTGAAGAGTTTTGAAAAAGTGACTTCTGTAGTGAACAATGCGTGTTAGCAATTGAAAAAAACTGTAACTAACTGTTTTACAGCTGGACGCAAAGTGGGTGAATTGACAGAACACGTTGAGTCATGTTTTGTCTCTCAGGAAACCCAAGTTAACGGGAGGCAACACTCTCTATGCCACGATTATTTAGAAAAAGAAAGAAATAAAAATATCTAATAGTATTACATGTCAGTGTGTCACAACGTCTCGTCTGTAAGGCTGAACAGACACACGGTCATCATCATTTCAGCTCAACTGCTAAATCATCTATAAAGCCCCCCCCCACAGTGGATGTGGGGGGGGGCTTTATAGATGATAGATAGATAGAATAGATAGATAGAACTTTCCTCCTAAGGACCCACAGAGCTGCCACTGTTAGAGGCTGGTACCATCACGCAGGTACCATCAACACTAAGCCCCTCCTAGCCAAACACCTGTGGTGTTATTGGACACTCTGACCAATCCCAGGTGAACCTCAGCTCTGGTCAATAGCATTCCTTCATGACTAATTCTAAATGTTTGTACAATAGAGCGCTTACTTCCCCATTCCCTCCCGCACTATGAATTTACCACAATTTAACATTGGATACTATGAAATATACTTGTGTATTAATAGGAATATATATGTATAGGAATATACACTATAAAATAACAATGGAGCTGCTGATGGATGCAAAGTGTGTTGAATTGTGCAAAAAGCATTTAAAAAGCATTTAAAAAGCATTTAAAAAGCATTTAAAAAGCATTTAAAAAGCATTTTAAAAGCATTTAAAAAGCATTTTAAAAGAATTTTAAAAGCATTTAAAAAGCATTTTAAAAGAATTTTAAAAGCATTTAAAAAGCATTTAAAAAGCATTTAAAAAGCATTTAAAGTGCCAGTAGTGCAGCAGCATCATGAGTTCAGTGCAGAACAGAGCAGTAACTGTGATGAGGCCAGCAAAGTAGGACAGTGTAATGTTAATGACATGTTATGATAGTGTAATGTTAATGACATGTTATGATAGTGTAATGTTAATGACATGTTATGATAGTGTAATGTTAATGACATGTTATGATAGTGTAATGTTAATGACATGTTATGATAGAGTCATGTTAATGACATGTTATGATAGAGTAATGTTAATGACATGTTATGATAGAGTCATGTTAATGACATGTTATGATAGTGTAATGTTAATGACAATGTTATGATAGTGTAATGTTAATGACATGTTATGATAGTGTAATGTTAATGACATGTTATGATAGTGTAATGTTAATGACATGTTATGATAGAGTCATGTTAATGACATGTTATGATAGAGTAATGTGAATGACATGTTATGATAGTGTCATGTTAATGACATGTTATGATAGTGTAATGTTAATGACAATGTTATGATAGTGTAATGTTAATGACATGTTATGATAGTGTAATGTTAATGACATGTTATGATAGAGTAATGTTAATGACATGTTATGATAGAGTCATGTTAATGACATGTTATGATAGTGTAATGTTAATGACAATGTTATGATAGTGTAATGTTAATGACATGTTATGATAGTGTAATGTTAATGACATGTTATGATAGTGTAATGTTAATGACATGTTATGATAGAGTCATGTTAATGACATGTTATGATAGAGTAATGTGAATGACATGTTATGATAGTGTCATGTTAATGACATGTTATGATAGTGTAATGTTAATGACAATGTTATGATAGTGTAATGTTAATGACATGTTATGATAGTGTAATGTTAATGACATGTTATGATAGTGTAATGTTAATGACATGTGATGATAGTGTCATGTTAATGACATGTTATGATAGTGTAATGTTAATGACATGTGATGATAGTGTCATGTTAATGACATGTTATGATAGTGTAATGTTAATGACATGTTATGATAGTGTCATGTTAATGACATGTGATGACAGTGCCATGTTAATGACATGTTATGATAGTGTAATGTTAATGACAATGTTATGATAGTGTAATGTTAATGACATGTTATGATAGTGTAATGTTAATGACATGTTATGATAGTGTAATGTTAATGACATGTGATGATAGTGTAATGTTAATGACATGTTATGATAGTGTATTGTTAATGACATGTTATGATAGTGTAATGTTAATGACATGTTATGATAGTGTAATGTTAATGACAATGTTATGATAGTGTAATGTTAATGACAATGTTATGATAGTGTAATGTTAATGACATGTTATGATAGTGTAATGTCAATAACATGTTATGATAGTGTAATGTTAATGACATGTTATGATAGTGTAATGTTAATGACATGTTATGATAGTGTAATGTTATGATAGTGTAATGGTAATGACAATGTTATGATCGTGTAATGTTAATGACATGTTATGATAGTGTAATGTTAATGACATGTTATGATAGTGTAATGTCAATGACATGTTATGATAGTGTAATGTAATGACATGTTATGATAGTGTAATGTTAATGACATGTTATGACAGTGTAATGTTAATGACATGTTATGATAGTGTAATGTTAATGACATGTTATGATAGAGTCATGTTAATGACATGTTATGATAGTGTAATGTTAATGACAATGTTATGATAGTGTAATGTTAATGACAATGTTATGATAGTGTAATGTTAATGACATGTTATGATAGTGTAATGTTAATGACATGTTATGCTAGTGTAATGTTAATGACATGTTATGATAGTGTAATGTTAATGACATGTTATGATAGTGTAATGTTAATGACATGTTATGATAGTGTCATGTTAATGACAATGTTATGATAGTGTAATGTTAATGACATGTTATGATAGTGTAATGTTAATGACATGTTATGCTAGTGTAATGTTAATGACATGTTTTGATAGTGTAATGTTAATGACATGTTATGATAGTGTAATGTTAATGACATGTTATGATAGTGTCATGTTAATGACAATGTTATGATAGTGTAATGTTAATGACATGTTATGATAGTGTAATGTTAATGACATGTTATGATAGTGTCATGTTAATGACATGTTATGATAGAGTAATGTTAATGACATGTTATGATATAGTCATGTTAATGACATGTTATGATAGAGTCATGTTAATGACATGTTATGATAGTGTAATGTTAATGACATGTTTTGATAGTGTAATGTTAATGACATGTTATGATAGTGTAATGTTAATGACATGTTATGATAGTGTAATGTCAATGACATGTTATGATAGTGTAATGTTAATGACATGTTATGATAGTGTAATGTTAATGACATGTTATGATAGTGTAATGTTAATGACAATGTTATGATAGTGTAATGTTAATGACAATGTTATGATCGTGTAATGTTAATGACATGTTATGATAGTGTAATGTCAATGACATGTTATGATAGTGTAATGTTAATGACATGTTATGATAGTGTAATGTTAATGACATGTTATGACAGTGTAATGTTAATGACATGTTATGATAGTGTAATGTTAATGACATGTTATGATAGAGTCAAGTTAATGACATGTTATGATAGTGTAATGTTAATGACAATGTTATGATAGTGTAATGTTAATGACAATGTTATGATAGTGTAATGTTAATGACATGTTATGATAGTGTAATGTTAATGACATGTTATGCTAGTGTAATGTTAATGACATGTTATGATAGTGTAATGTTAATGACATGTTATGATAGTGTAATGTTAATGACATGTTATGATAGTGTAATGTTAATGACATGTTATGATAGTGTCATGTTAATGACAATGTTATG
>JANIIK010000936.1:43685-46185 GCA_027704905.1 Muraenolepis orangiensis | reverse complement strand
GAATGTAATTTGAGGTTGCAAATGAATTACACATTTGTCCATTGTGTGCGATGTTAACATTGCATATGGTGACACATGGAGTACAAGGTGTACTATTACTTAGTTCAACATGTATATTGGTGTGGTGTGGATCTACTGGATCGGCCTCAGAGCCCATCTCTGTGTGTGAGTCTTAAAGCTTGTGATTGTTCTGACTGAGACAGGTCCCTGAATAGTGCTCCAGTGTTATGCTGAAGTGGAAGGCCGCTGGAAGAGTCTTCACTCCTACTCAAATATGAGCCAAGTGGACAGAAAACCAGAGAACTTGTGAGCCTCCTGCTCTGCTGTGTGGACGAGTTAAGATCCTCAGACGCATTGGGTTTACTAATCTGAATCTGAATCACTTCCTCTTTCTTGTCCACACAGTGAGATGAGTTCCTCTCATGTAACCCATCCTAGTATGAGGAGCAGTGGGTACCAGCTATTGGATATACAGGGGAGCAGTGGAGGGGTCCGGTGCCTTGCTCGAGGGCACTGAGGCAGTGAACCCGGGAGGAGAAGTGGCCGAGTACCGCTTCTCATTCCGTTGGTCTTGTTCCTTTCGGGGGACTTGAACCGGCGACCTTCCGGTTCCCAAGCCCCAAGTCCAACAGACTGAGCTGTCCTGCCGCACACACAACCAAACCACACAACAATTATGACACAACTAGGGGAAACACCACAACCAGATTTGTGAATGAGCGACGCTGGACATAGTCAGCTTTTAAAATACATTTCTAGTGACAATTGTGGACGTAAATACGAGTACGAGTGTTGAACTGCCAACAATTACCTTAAAGTTCTACTGCTGGCCATCCAAGGTCCCTTCAGCAGATCATTGAAAATATGGCAAAAAATGTCTTTTTATGACGTTGTTGAACGTGCACATGAATCCTGAGCCCAAACTTGACCTTCGACCCTTATTTTATTTGGTAGCTACGGTCTTTATTACTTTAGAACATTCATACTTGCGGGGGGGAATATGGAGTATTCCATTGAACTTGTTATTGCATATTGCAAATAAAAACATCTATAATCTTGAATCTTGAGTCTTGATTGTTATGATTACTAGAAGAGTCCAGAAAGTCCAGCAAAAGTATGACAACCCCAATATATCGGGTACAAAAGGATAAGTGAAAGGATGGAATACTCATGAATAAACATAAGTTATAATACTGTGGAGGAGGAAGGTCTGACATCCAGGAGGATAAGAGCTGTATTAGGAGGGACTAGGGGGACAGACAGGTGAGGGGTCGTAGGAGGAGGGACCAGGGGGACAGACAGGTGAGGGGTCGTAGGAGGAGGCACCAGAGGGACAGACAGGTGAGGGGTCGTAGGAGGAGGGACCAGAGGGACAGACAGGTGAGGGGTCGTAGGAGGAGGCACCAGGGGGACAGACAGGTGAGGGGTCGTAGGAGGAGGGACCAGGGGGACAGACAGGTGAGGGGTCGTAGGAGGAGGGACCAGGGGGACAGACAGGTGAGGGGTCGTAGGAGGAGGGACCAGGGGGACAGACAGGTGAGGGGTCTTAGGAGGAGGGACCAGGGGACAGACAGGTGAGGGGTCGTGGGAGGAGGGACCAGGGGGACAGACAGGTGAGGGGTCGTAGGAGGAGGCACCAGGGGGACAGACAGGTGAGGGGTCGTAGGAGGAGGGACCAGGGGGACAGACAAGTGAGGGGTCGTAGGAGGAGGGACCAGGGGACAGACAGGTGAGGGGTCGTAGGAGGAGGGACTAAGGGGACAGACAGGTGAGGGGTCATAGGAGGAGGGACCAGGGGACAGACAGGTGAGGGGTCGTAGGAGGAGGGACCAGGGGGACAGACAGGTGAGGGGTCGTGGGAGGAGGGACCAGGGGACAGACAGGTGAGGGGTCGTAGGAGGAGGAACCAGGGGGACAGACAGGTGAGGGGTCGTAGGAGGAGGGACCATGGGACAGACAGGTGAGGGGTCATAGGAGGAGGGACCAGGGGGACAGACAGGTGAGGGGTCGTATCAGGAGGGACCAGGGGGACAGACAGGTGAAGGGTCGTGGGAGGAGGGACCAGGGGAACAGACAGGTGAGGGGTCGTAGGAGGAGGGACCAGGGGGACAGACAGGTGAGGGGTCGTAGGAGGAGGGACCAGGGGGACAGACAGGTGAGGGGTCGTATCAGGAGGGACCAGGGGGACAGACAGGTGAAGGGTCGTGGGAGGAGGGACCAGGGGGACAGACACATGAGTGTGTGTGTGTGTCCTTCAGTCTAGCCCGTCCTTGCTGGCACTGATGGGTTTGAGGGTCTCATTCCAGCCATCATTCTGCCCCTGCTTCTCACCATGGTAACCACACACACACACACACACACTTTACCTGCGACTCACCATGTACACACACTTAAATGTAGACAAAAAATTGTAGAACTCATGTGTTTTTGTATGAGACCAACAATGTTTCTAGTTGCTTTTCTTATTCTCTCTCTCTCGCTCTCGCTCTCGCTCTCGCGT
>JANIIK010000936.1:30000-42685 GCA_027704905.1 Muraenolepis orangiensis | reverse complement strand
GACGGAGGAATACCAGATCGGACGCCAGGTACAGATCAGGTACCCGGCCTTCTCCATGTCTCGCGCTGGTCTCTTGAGGCAAATACCCCAACGATCCTTTCGACCCTGGCTTGTGAGGGCTGCGGATAAGTACAGACCTAACAACACCAACCACCTCCGCCGCACCAACCCGCCGCCGCCGCCGCCGCCCTGCCGCCACCACCTCCGCCGCCACCGCCGCCGCCACCGCACGCCACCCGCCGCCACCACGCCGCAATCACCGCCACCACCACCAAGACGCCACGGGAGAGAGAGAGAGGATGTGCGAGAGGGAGTGAGAGAGAGAGAGGAGAGGCGAGATTTTTTCGAGAGGAGACGAGGCTGGGTGAGGAGAGAGATGAGCGAGGAGCGAGAGCGGAGAGAGAGGCGAGGAGAGAGAGAGAGAAGAGAGAGAGGAGAGAGAGAGAGCAGAGAGAGAGAGGTAGAGAAGTTAGAGATAGGGAGGAAAGAGAGAGAGAGAGAGGAGCGTGAGAGAGAGGATGAGGAGAGAGAGAGAGAGAGATGAGATGAAGAGAGGGACCAAACACACCACCACACAACACAAGGAGCACGTAAGGAATGCCTTAAGAGCCGGTCAGCGCGGACCGGCGGGTCAGTAGCAGTTGATTAGTCGCGTCGGAGAAACCGGACTCCCGGGGGCGATAAGCCAACGCCCGGAGAGATTTTGAAAGCCCAACAGCTTGAGGTATGTGGCCCCAGCAGCTGTGGTTTGTCACAGGTGTGTGGCTGCCTTGCATTAAGGAACCCTCAGCAGCGACCATGATGGATCGTTTGCTTCCCTTTGAGTCAACACAAAGAGCTTTGTTTGTCAGCCCTTCCGCGTGGCTCCCCGGAAAGCACCGCTGGAGCCGTTAACAAACCACCACGGTGCTTATCCCAGCTCCAATTCCCCTTTAAACCATCACTCTATGTCAAAGCAAGCCGCTCGTGCCACGCCCTAATGCTTATCGCAGAGACTTAAGTACATTTTTTACTTTTGACATTTAACTGTGACATGTGTCATTCATTTTGAACAGCCTCCACCTTTTGTACCCCCCCCCCCCCCCCCTGTCACTAAGCAACACCCGACAGGCCTTCCACCCGGAGGAGAGGACATCTGGATGGTACGGGAAGGAAGGAAGCCAGGGTGGACACAGGACACGCAATTAACCCCATCCATCCTGGATTATCGCCACGTCAGCGGAAGCCCGGCGACCCCAGGCAAGAGGCTGGGGTTACAGGGACCAGAGCCCTGCGTCCCCCAGGGACCAGAGCCCTGCGTCCCCCAGGGACCAGAGCCCTGCGTCCCCCAGGGACCAGAGCCCTGCGTCCCCCAGGAGGGTTGAATAGCCACAGTGAGAGATACGGTGGATCCGGCTCTGATTGAAGCGTGGGTCAAGGACCACAGACAGCCAACCCCACACACACACACACACACACACACACACACACACTCACACACACACACACACACACACACACACACACACACACACACACACACACACACTCACACACACACACACACACACACACACACAAACACACACACACACACACACACAAACACACACACACACACACACACACACAAACACACAAACACACACACACACACACACACACAAAGCTAAACCAAAACTAGTGGGTTGCAAGAAAGGCAAATGATTTCCCTAATGGATGATCCACTGTACCTGCAGGGTGGCGGGGACCAAGGAAAGAGCCCAGCTCTGTATCACTGCTTGCCAAATGCTACGTCTGTCCCTGTTTCAATGTGTTCTTCCAGCTGTGAGCAAACCCCCCCCCCCTTTGCCCCATCCCCACCCTTACCCCTCCCCCTTTCAAACTAGCGTCAACAACAGAGGACCAGTTGAGTCATTGTGTCTGCATGCCAGGCTGCCTCCTATAGGGTGGTCCATATGTGAGTCTGGTGGAGGCCAAGGGGGCTGCGCTCTGTGCTGGTTAGAGAACACGGGACACGTTCATATTTCTGCTGGGGGATGCACTGCACTTTAAAAGGTTGCTCCGGAACACACACACACACACACACACACACACACACACACACACACACACACACACACACACACACACACTCATAATCATGACAAACTTCTTCCACCTCTCCTAAGATATTGGCCTGAAGAACAGCTTAAAGCTCGATATTGTTGAGCTGCGAGACAGCGGTGTGTGTGTGTGTGTGTGTGTGTGTGTGTGTGTGTGTGTGGTGTGTGTGTGTGTGTGTGTGTGTGTGTGTGTGTGTGTGTGTGTGTGTGTCGGGCAATTCAAAGAATTTAATTCTCTGCGCCTAAGTGTGTTCTGTCGATACAAATTCTTTGGCTGAGCGCAGGTGACGAATTCCCGCGCCGGTTGGGAAAGTTCTGGTTTGGACCTCCTGGCCTCGACTCATTTTGTGTTCACCTCGGATGCACCGTGGGTAAATAGCCAGGGACTGTGCCGAAGACAAGAGTAGTCCCTCAACGACCTCAAACCACCCAGTTCCTCCACTAAGTGCCATAACATAACAAGCCCCAGCTCAAATAAACCTGAGGCCAAGCTAGCTAAATGTGTTATTGCAATCAACATTCCATACTTTCCCCCGGAGAAGAAGAGCGGGAAAAGGATAACCTTGGGCTTCTAAACATTTAAACAAAGCGCCTCGATGTCTATTCCTTGAGTTATGCACGCGGCAGTTGAACGCCGATCTAAACACAGGTTCTAGTGATTCTGTGCCATTTAAGTACTAACTCCCCCGACATACTGTACAACAAGGCGTATAATGGTGGAGAACCCGCGGAGAAGCAAGGAGGGACTCCTACAATAGAGTAGGCTAATGCTACGTGGTAAACGGACTGGCATTTATATAGCACTTTTATCCAAAGTGTCACGCCTCACATTCACCCATTCATACACACCTTCATCCACCGACGGGCGGAGTCAGCCATCAAGGAGACAGCCGGCAGGGAGTCGGGAGAAGTGAGGGTAAGGGACACCTCTGGGGACACTTTTGCTAGGAGGAGCCTGGAGGGGGGGGGATGGGACCAGCAACCTTCGGGTTGTGTGTGACGACCGCTCTACCTCCTGAGCTGCTGGGAATCATCCAGCGCTCATCTCCTGTCTTGTCATTTACAATAACAAATGATTCTACCCAACTAGTATGTGTCCCGTGTACCGTGAGCCCCCCCCCCCCCCTGGAAAGATAATGAAAGTCATAGAAAGAAATAAAGCAAAGACACTGAGGGATTTATGGTCCTTCCCGTCACATTCACAGATATTAGGGCCTCTGTCAAATCCAAAGCTGCACGCTCTCTCTCTCTCTCTCTCTCTCTCCCTCTCTCTCTCTCTCTCTCTCTCTCTCTCTCTCTCTCTCTCTCTCTCTCTCTCTCTCTCTCTCTCTCTCTCTCTCTCTCTCTCTCAATCGTCCCGGATCTCCAGCTGAGTCCGAGCGGCTGTCCGCAACAGCGCGATGAATAAACTGGTGGCAGTAAAACGGTGATCCTTATCAAAGCCGACGCGCGGCTTAAATGTATGCTAGTATATAGCGACGGCCCGCTATCGGTTATCGAGAGAGAGAGAGAGAAAAGAGTTGGGAATGCCCGTGATTCAAGCTGCTGCTGCTGCTGTGTTATTCATGGTGATAAATCACATCACCTTGAACACACAACGGCAAAGGGCAGCGTCCACTCCCACTGTTGGTGTCCACCAGCGCATTTGGGTCTGCAGAATCCTTCACCTGTCATATGCTGTATGTGTTTGTGTGGAGAGGATGTGGTTGGCAGCTGGTTTGAGCAGCCTCACCTGCACACCTGGATCTAAATCTGGAGGATTGAATCCTCTTTTATTGGTCACATACACACACACACACACACACACACACACACACACACACAACAGAGAAATGTGTTTCTCTGCATTTAACCCATCCTAGTATTAGGGGCAGTGGGCAGCTATTGTATATATAAACAGCTGCCCGGGGAGCAGTGCCTTCTGGTGCCTTGCTCAAGGGTTACCTTGGCAGTGCAGTCCAGAGGTTGTAACGGCGTTCTACATGTGCCTTGGAAAAGCCACTTTGGTGGCGTGAAAGCAGCGCTGCTACAATGCGCTTTCCTCATGAAGCATCAAGTGACCGGATAGAAAATATGACAGCTAAATGAATCCTAAGGATGTAAAAGGTCTCCGTGACTCTCATTAAAAGGCCTTTTGACAACGTCCAGCGAATGGACCATTTTCCAACTGCCGAGGCGAGAGAGAGAGAGAGAGAGAGAGAGAGAGAGAGAGAGAGAGAGAGAGAGAGAGAGAGAGAGAGAGAGAGAGAGAGAGAGAGAGAGAGAGAGAGAGAGCTGTCAAGAGCTCCAACACACCCAGGCCTGGTTTGAGCCTCGCAGTCAAGCCTGGGAGAGAGAGGGAGGGAGAGAGAGAAAGGGAGAGAATGTGTGTTTGTGTGTTCGTGCGTGCGTGCGTACGTGCGTACGTGCGTGTGTCTGTGTGTGTGTGTGTGTCTAACCCTCCAGTCATTACAGAAAACCCTGGACAGCTGCTCACCTGGGACACATGCACAAGCGTGCATTGATACATAGTGAGAGAGAGAGACAGAGAGAGACATAGAGCGAGAAAGAGAGAAAGTGAAAGTGAAAGTGAAATGTAAAAATGTGAAGAGAGCAATTGAGATGATATCTCCATGTCAGAAATGTCCTCACGCATTTGTCATGCCACTGTCCACACACACACACACACACACACACACACACACACACACACACACACAGCAGACCCAGATAAGGGCATGCAGTACTTGAACACTGTGCTATCCATCCTGCTCGACCTCGCCCACTGTGTGCTACCGCTTCACAAATGCATCTACAACATGCCTATGTCTCTCTCTCTCTCTCTCTCTCTCTCTCTCTCTCTCTCTCTCTCTCTCTCTCTCTCTCTCTCTCTCTCTCTCTCTCTCTCTCTCTCTCTCTGTCTGTCTCACACCATCGCTCTCTTTCTTAGACCCTCTTTCTGTCTCACACCCTCCCTCTCTCTCTGTCTCACACCATCGCTCTCTGTCTTAGACCCTCTTTCTGTCTCACACCCTCCCTCTCTCTCTGTCTCACACCATCGCTCTCTGTCTTAGACCCTCTTTCTGTCTCACACCCTCCCTCTCCCTCTGTCTCACACCCTCTCTCTCTGTCTTACATCTTCTCTCGCTCTGTCTCACACCCTCTCTATTTGTCTCACATCATCTCTGTCTCTGTCTCACACCCTCTATCTCTGTCTGTCCCACACATTGCTCTGTATCACACCCGCTCTCTCTCTCTGTCTCTCTCTCTATGTCTTACACCCCCCTCTGTCTCACACCCTCTCTCTCTCTCTGTATCACACCCTCTCTCTCTGTCTCACAACCTCTCTCGGTCTCACACCCTCTCTCTCTGTCTCACACTCTCTCTATGTCTCACACCCTCTCTCTCTGTCTCACACCCACTCTCTCTGTCTCGCACCCTCTCTCTCTGTCTCACACCCTCTCTATTTGTCTCACATCATCTCTGTCTCTGTCTCACACCCTCTCTCTCTGTCTCACACCTGCTCTCTCTGTCTCACACCCTCTCTATTTGTCTCACACCATCTCTCTCTCTCTGTCTCACACCCTCTATCTCTGTCTGTCCCACACATCTCTCTGTATTACACCCTCTTTCTCTGTCTCACACCCTCTCTCTGTCTCACACCCTCTCTCTCTCTGTCTCACACCCTCTCTCTCTGTCTCACACCCTCTCTCTGTGTCTCATACCCTCTTTCTGTCCCACACCCTCCCTCTCCCTCTGTCTCACACCCTCTCTCTGTCTAGCACCCCCTCTCTATGTCTCAAACCCTCTCTCTCTTTGTCTCACACCCTCTCTCTCTGTCTTATATAATCTCTCTCTGTCTCACACCCTTTCTCTGTGTCTCACACCCTCTCTCTGTCTCACACCCTCTCTCTGTCTCACACCCTCTCTCTGTGTCTCACACCCTCTCTCTCTCTGTCTCACACCCTCCCTCTGTCTCACACCCTCTCTCTCTATGTCTTACACCCTCCCTCTGTCTCACAACCTCTCTCGGTCTCACACCCTCTCTCTCTGTCTCACACTCTCTCTATGTCTCACACCCTCTCTCTCTGTCTCACACCCACTCTCTCTGTCTCGCACCCTCTCTCTCTGTCTCACACCCTCTCTATTTGTCTCACATCATCTCTGTCTCTGTCTCACACCCTCTCTCTCTGTCTCACACCCACTCTCTCTGTCTTATATAATCTCTCTCTGTCTCACACCATTTCTCTGTCTGTCCCACACCCTCTCTCTGTCTCACACCCTCTCTCTCTCTGTCTCACACCCTCTCTCTCTGTCTCACACCCACTCTCTCTGTCTTATATAATCTCTCTCTGTCTCACACCCTTTCTCTGTCTGTCCCACACCCTCTCTCTGTCTCACACACTCTCTCCCTGTCTCACACCCTCTTTATCCGACTCACAAATCCTCTCTCTGCCTCACCACGATGTGTGTCCCACACATCGCTCTGTATCACACCCGCTCTCTCTCTCTGTATCACACCCTCTATCTCTGTCTCACAACCTCTCTCTGTCTCACACCCTCTCTCTCTGTCTCACACTCTCTATCTGTCTCTCACCCACTCTCTCTGTCTCACACCCTCTCTATTTGTCTCACATCATCTCTGTCTCTGTCTCACACCCTCTCTCTCTGTCTCACACCCTCTCTCTCTGTCTCACACTCTCTCTATGTCTCACACCCTCTCTATTTGTCTCACATCATCTCTGTCTCTGTCTCACACCCTCTCTCTCTGTCTCACACTCTCTCTCTGTCTCACACCCTCTCTCTCTGTCTCACGCTCTCTCTCTGTCTCACACCCTATCTCTCTGTCTCACACCCACTCTCTCTGTCTCACACCCTCTCTATTTGTCTCACATCATCTCTGTCTCTGTCTCACACCCTCTCTCTCTGTCTCACACCCTCTCTATTTGTCTAACACAATCTCTCTCTCTCTTTCTCACACCCTCTATCTCTGTCTGTCCCACACATCTCTCTGTATCAAACCATCTTTCTCTGTCTCACACCCTCTCTCTGTCTCACACCCTCTCTCTCTCTGTCTTTCACCCCTTCTCTCTCTGTCTCACACCCTCTTTCTCTCTCCCACACCCTCTCTCTCTGTCTCACACCCTTTCTCTCTCTGTCTCACACCCTCTCTCTCTCTGTCTCACACCCTCTTTCTCTCTGTCCCACACCCTCTCTCTGTCTCACACCCTCTCTCTCTCTGTCTCACACCCTCTCTCTCTGTCTCACACCCACTCTCTCTGTCTTATATAATCTCTCTCTGTCTCACACCCTTTCTCTGTCTGTCCCACACCCTCCCTCTGTCTTACACCCTCTCTCTCTCTGTCTCACACCCTCTCTCTCTGTCTCACACCCACTCTCTCTGTCTTATATAATCTCTCTCTGTCTCACACCCTTTCTCTCTCTGTCTCACGCTCTCTCTCTGTCTCACACCCTCTCTCTCTGTCTCAAACCCACTCTCTCTGTCTCACACCCTCTCTATTTGTCTCACATCATCTCTGTCTCTGTCTCACACCCTCTCTCTCTGTCTCACACCCTCTCTATTTGTCTCACACAATCTCTCTCTCTCTGTCTCACACCCTCTATCTCTGTCTGTCCCACACATCTCTCTGTATCACACCATCTTTCTCTGTCTTACACCCTCTCTCTGCCTCACACCCTCTCTCTCTGTCTCACACTCTCTCTCTGTCTCACACCCTCTCTCTCTGTCTCACAACCACTCTCTCTGTCTCACACCCTCTCTCTCTGTCTCACACCCTCTCTGTCTGTCCCACACATCTCTCTGTATCACACCATCTTTCTCTGTCTCACACCCTCTCTCTGTCTCACACCCTCTCTCTGTCTCACACCCTCTCTCTCTCTCTCTCTGTCTCACCCCTTCTCTCTCTGTCTCACACCCTCTCTCTCTCTCTCTGTCTCACACCCTCTTTCTCTCTGTCTCACACCCTCTCTCTCTGTCTCACACCCTCTCTCTCTCTGTCTCACACCCTCTTTCTCTCTGTCCCACACCCTCTCTCTGTCTCACACCCTCTCTCTCTCTCTCTCACACCCTCTCTCTCTCTCTGTCTCACACCCTCTCTGTCTCACACCCTCTCTCTCTCTGTCTCACGCCCTCTCTCTCTCTCTCACACCCTCTCTCTCTCTCTGTCTTACACCCTCTCTCTCTGTCTCACACCCACTCTCTCTGTCTTATATAATCTCTCTCTGTCTCACACCCACTCTCTCTGTCTTATATAATCTCTCTCTGTCTCACACCCTTTCTCTGCCTCACACCCTCTCTCCCTGTCTCACACCCTCTTTATCCGACTCACTAATCCTCTCTCTGTCTCACACCCTCCCGCTCAGTCTCACACCCTCCCGCTCATTCTCACACCCTCCCTCTCTGTCTCACCCCCTCCCTCTCTGTCTCACCCCCTTTCCTCTCCCTCTCCCTGTTCAGCAACACAGAGCCTCTGCTTCCTCACCTTCTTCAGGCTCTAAGCTCCGTTTAAAATGTTCCGTTAGTCTCCCACGGCTGTGAGACCGGCCCCTTCAGCTCTCTGCTCCCCGCCTTCCACAGAGTCTGAGCCATGAACCCAGATCCCTGTTCCCTTCAAGTGAGCGTCTTCATGTGGGAATGGCTTTAAGACTACATTTATAACTCAAATGTGTTGCATATCGTACCTGTAAACCTGCAGAGCCTATGAGAAAAATCATTATGCAACAGTGTGCATGTGCAGTGTGCAGTGTGCAGTGAGCATGTCCAGTGTGCATGTCCAGTGTGCATGTCCAGTGTGCATGTGCAGTGAGCATGTCCAGTGTGCATGTGCAGTGAGCATGTCCAGTGTGCATGTGCAGTGAGCATGTCCAGTGTGCATGTCCAGTGAGCATGTCCAGTGAGCATGTCCAGTGTGCATGTCCAGTGTGCATGTCCCGGGCCAAAAGAAAAAAAAAACGGAAAACCAAGCGCTGTTGCAGAGACTGCTGTGTGTGTGTGTGTGTGTGTGTGTGTGTGTGTGTGTGTGTGTGTGTGTCGCTGGAGAGTGAATCAGTATCCCAATCACATCCACACTCTATGTCTATATTAGACACTGAGCTTGGCCTGCCAGGCGTCCTATTCGTCCAGGCCTCACACAATGCTAATGGCTTTTTGAGATTTTTTTTAAATACATCCTGCCAAATTCAATAAAAGTATAAAATAGTTCAAAAATGCATTAAGGGCTGAGTGTCGTTTACATACTAGTGTTCCAACATGTTTGGTACAAAAGCTAGCAGTGAGAGGGTCAGCCGAAGACATGGAGAGCCGTTAGTAGTGTTTCACTAACGATAAGTATTTAGTTTAAACACAGCAGTGGGGTTGGCGTGCTAATAGATAACAGTCATGTGACTCTACATTGAGCTGCCTTCCAGTTCAGCACACCATATTAAACTATAATTGTGCCAGCGAAATGACGCACATTAAATTGACATTACGTGCCAGCTCAACTATGAAAATCTGTATATATCACAAACAATTTCCATGAAGAACTGCAAATGGAACACAATATGATGTTCATGATTGGGTTGATTGGAGTTGAGCTCCAATGGGATTTCCATGAAGCACAGCTTTGTATGGGCTGCCTGTATAGCAGCTGAACAGCAGCATCACACCACTGACCTTAGTGGGGGGGGGAGGGGGTCTGTAGCACCAGTCCTCATCCTCCCACACCTACCCTTTAACACTTTGGTCACTCTCCTGCTGCCCATTGGATCCCTATGTCTCTCTCTCTCTCTCTCTCTCTCGCTCTCGCTCTCTCTCTCTCTCTCACTCTCTCTCTCTCTCTCTCTCTCTCTCTCTCTCTCTCTCTCTCTCTCTCTCTCTCTCTCTCTCTCTCTCTCTCTCTCTCTCTCTCTCTCTCTCTCTCTCTCTCTCTCTCTCTCTCTCTCTCTCTCTCTCTCTCTCTCTCTCTCTCTCACTATCAACCACCGGTTGATAGTGAGATTTCTTGCTCTCCATCCTTTTTGCTGTGGTGGTTGCCGGCGGTTCTTCCCACGTGTCGCTGCATCATGAGTTAAACCGTTTAGCTAAAGGCTATTATTCCACAGGTGACTTTTGGGGGGAAAAAAATATCTTGATGTAGCTTGGCTCTTGAGTGTGTGCTTTTGTGTGTGTGTGTGTGTGTGTGTGTGTGCGTGCGTGCGTGTGTGCGTTTGTGTGTGTGTGTGTGCTTGTGCGTGTGTGTGTGTGTATGTGAGGGGATATGCCCCCAGCTCAGCGTTCTATACCAGGACATTGTGAGAAGACACTATCCCCTTCCTCTCTGTCCTTAATTTATCTTATCCCCCCCCCCCCCCCCCCCACACACACACACACACACACACACACACATTTACATTTACATTTACATTTACATTTAGGGCATTTGGCAGACGCTTTTATCCAAAGCGACTTACAAGGTGTACATTAGTTGAAGCAGACAATAGCATAACACTGGGGTACGCAAACATATAAATACAGCAGTTCACAAGTATTGATATTGACAACACACACACACACACACACACACACACAATGCTCACAGCGCAAGGAAAGGACACATGGATCCCAAATACACACCATCTGCACACAAGACACATATCTTCCCAAATGACAAGACCCCCCCCCCCCACCACCTACACCCACCCACACCACCACCCCACACCACCACAGACAACACGCCACACACACACACACAGGGCCCCCCAGTCCCCCCCCTGTCCCCCACGTCTCCATAGCCACCACTCAGGGGGGAAGGTCAGAGCCATGGGAGTCATCTTGCTCCATTTGATTACATCTTAATCCAATCAGGCAGAGCAGAGGGCCGCTGCATTCATTTGGTTTCCTCCCCGAGGCATATGCTTGTTGGCCTGTGGGGTATACCTGCATGCCGGCTTTCTGAACAAGGTTATGTCTGGGTGGTGGGCGTTGGGTGGTGCTCTATGGGGTGGGTGGTTGGTGGGGGGTGGTGGTCTATGGGGTGGGTGGTTGGTGGTGGGCGTTGGGTGGTGGTCTATGGGGTGGGTGGTGGGTGGTGGGTGGTGGTGGTGGATGGTGGTGGTGGGTGGTGGTTGGTTGGTGGGTGGTGGGTGGTGGTGGTGGTTGGTGGTTGGTGGTGGTTGGTGGGTGGTGGTGGTGGTTGGTGTGTGGTGGGTTGGGTGGTGGTGGTTGGTGGGTGGGTGGTGGTGGTGGTTGGTGGGTGGTGGGTGGTGGGTGGGTGGTGGGTGGTGGGTGGTGGGTGGTGGTGGGTGGTGGGGAGGCGGAATCAGATCTGCTCCTGATCCCTCAGCTGTGATATTGTAGCTTCTCGTTGAGGCGGTTGAAAAATTTGCACTATCGACATGCCGATCAATATGAGGTCAAACCCGGCTGGTGCGTTTAGGACACTCAAGGCTTTATATAATCAATGTCCAATCCATTTTAAAGGCAGGGAAATGAATGGCTGTGATATGAACCCCAAATCAGTTTGAAAAAGCAGAAAAGTCCATTGCTGGTGGCGACGGTGAAGCAGCTTGCAATGGCCAGCGGTACGGAAAAGAGGGCGGAGTCAGAGCCAAGGTGATAAGCTGACGAGGCTGATGGTCGCTGACAGGCCTCCACATGAAGTCCACCGCTACACTCTGACAGACCTGCTTCACATGCTGTATGGAGTGGACCCAAGCATGCTCACACACACACACACACACACACACACACACACACACACACACACACACACACACACACACACACACACACACACAATGTGCGCACAATGTGTCATCGCTTTGTTTTGTATGCCTGCACAGGATTTTGGAGAGAGAGAGAGAGAGAGAGAGAGAGAGAGAGAGAGAGAGAGAGAGAGAGAGAGAGAGAGAGAGAGAGAGAGAGAGAGAGGGAGAGGGAGAGAGAGAGAGAGAGAAAGAGAGAGAGAGAGAGAGAGAGAGAGAGGGAGAGAGAGAGAGAGAGAGAGAGAGAGAGAGAGAGAGAGAGAGAGAGAGAGAGAGAGAGAGGCAGACGGACACACAGAAAGACAGAGCACATACACAGAAATGCAACAAGAACAACATTATCAGGGAACACAACAACACATTTTAGAATCTGAAAACAACCACAAAAGGGAAGAAACATTGAATCCAGCAGGCGAACAAACCCAGTGCCCCCAGGCAGGAGAGATGGACCAGAGACGGCCTGCGTGGCCTGGGGGCTCAGCGCCACGGAGAGGCAGAGCCACCAGGACACAAGGAAGCTATTCTTCAGCTACAAGGAGAAGACACCATGACCACCATGTTGGGATGCATCAGCGCCGCTATGTGACTCATATGAATGGAGCGGGCCGAGAACAGGCCCGCGCTGGCTTCTACTGACAGCTAATGGACTACAAATGGATGGACTTTAGTGGGCTGAAAATGTACACTTTTCATGTCACTCGGCACAAGGAGATCGTTGGAGTAGGAGGGAAAGGGATCTTCATCTGTCCCACATGGGCGTCTCAAGAGTAAACCGGTTAGCTCATTAGATACGCGTGCAGAAACCCTGACAGTTCCGCACACACTTCTGCCACACACCGCAACTGTTGAGGCGGAGGTGACGTCTGTGGGCCGTCCGC
>JANIIK010000936.1:0-25000 GCA_027704905.1 Muraenolepis orangiensis | reverse complement strand
GAAATAATAATTTATATCAGGCATCTACGCGGGCAGCACGTCAGGGCTTGACTGGTTTACCGTCTGGCATCTATGTGGGCAGCCCCAGAGGGCTTAAATTGAAGCCCCCAGCTCATTCAGGTAGTGCATTTTGGTCAGGGAGTTGGCTGCATTCAGACCAGGAACGTGATAGCCCAATGGTATGTTTACATTCGCCTTCCCTGGTTGCTTTATGTGTTTTGCTTGCTTTATGTTCATGTGCTTTGCTTATGTTAGCTGTTAGCTCCCTAGCATGTTAGCTAGCATGTTAGCATGTTAGCTCTGCTCAGCATGGAATGTTTCCAACATGTGGCCCCGGTGCACCCTGGGAAATGGTGTTCCTGCGGTCTGTAGTGTATACGTGGGCTGTAGGCCTGCAATGTTTGACATTACAACAGTTTGAATATATTGTTTGAACATTTTGATGCATGACATTCATCACATGGTTAAGTTTAAAGAATATGTTGATTATTGGTAAATGCTGAATGAATGTTCTTAATGGAAATGCATTTGGTAATTGTTTATTTGAATGAACTGATATTATTATAGCCTATGTATTATGTTGATTTTGAAACATTTCCTTTCATACCATTTCAGGTTTATAACCTGCCCATTTGTCAAACCATTTGTCAAACCAAATAAACGACAAACTAAGGTCAAAGAAAAGTCAGAGTTTGCCCGAATCTGCCCCGAATAGTATTGCCCGGAAGAGGAGCGCCACGGAGGGAGGGAAATGTCCAACGGACCCCCTGCCAGTGTCGGAGAAACCTTGGGCAGCTCTAAGAAAGGGTGATGGATTCCGTTGTGCTGGAAGCCCTAAAGGGAAAGCGCTCGGTCGCGCAGACTGCCTTCAGTAAGAGGACCAGGCTGAATTAGAAGCGCTGGATTTGAAGGAGTTACTAGCGGAGGACTTTGATGTGCAGAGAGAGAGCCTGGGCGAGAAAATCCACAGGTTCGGGCAGAAAATGGCTGCTTGGGAAGGTCTTGTCTCCAGCACCAAGACAAAGGAGCTTAAAAAGCAAGAAGACGGGCTAAGAGACTTACAGAGTGACTGGGAGCGGAAATGGCGGCGGATGAACCTGAAGTCACGAAAGGGCTTTGCTTGGAGCGAGGAGGAGGAAGAGGAGAGGTTAAAGGCTGAAGTGCCAGCCCATCCAGATCCGCTTGGATCCATTAGAGATGATCAACCTCTCTCTCTCAGTGAGCCTCCCGGTGTCAAGCAGGAAATCGCTGCAGGTTATGTAAACCCGCTCGGTCCGTCGGGGCCACTTCCAAGAAGTTCTGGAGCCGGTATCCAGTCTCTGGCTGGGACCAGCGCTGCACCAAATGTCGCAGGCACACTGCTAGGGTACCCAAATGCTCCACAAGGCATCTTTCCTTATATGCAACCCAGAGTCCAGTTTCCCACATTTTCTGGGGACATGGTCGATTATTACCGGTGGAAGGCAGAGTGGGAGGAGCTCGAGCTGCTTGGGAACCCGCAGAGGACTTTTGGAGTGACAAGGTTCCACCTTCTTGCAAGCCTGAGTGAGAAGGTGAAAAGGGACCTAGTCCTATCTAGCTGCAAGT
Organism: Muraenolepis orangiensis; assembly: GCA_027704905.1. Lineage (NCBI taxonomy): Eukaryota > Metazoa > Chordata > Actinopteri > Gadiformes > Muraenolepididae > Muraenolepis > Muraenolepis orangiensis. The sequence goes on along the minus strand of JANIIK010000936.1, from coordinate 23,413 downwards.
CTGCAGATGATATGTTCAATCGCCTTGCCAACAGGTATGGGAATAAAGCTAAGATCGTCCAGCTGATCGCAAGTGAGGTCCAGGGCCTACCCCCCGTGAAGGGAAACAACCCAAGGAAGGCTATTGAACTGATCCAGGCAGTGGAGAGGGCTCTAAATAATCTCCTGATTTTAGGAGAAGAGGACGTTATAAAGAACTGTTTGGTCGCTCTGTCCCTAGAAAGCAAACTGCCTAGCTCCCTAAAGAAGGAATGGATTGCTCACAAACATGAACCCGCCAACGGGTTTGTTCCCCAGGACCATTTTGAGTGCTTGCTTCAATTCCTAAAAAAGCAGGAGGCAATCCTGGAAGAGCTTGACCAGCTAGAAGCAAGTCCTGGAGAGAGGAACTCCTCGGAGAATAGCCTGGATGACAAACTGGCTGTAGGAGAGAGGAGCCGCCGCACAACTACCTGCTCTGCCCAAGGCCCACTACTCAGAGGAAGGAGAGCGGCTGTGAGCGGCCTGGAGAGCATCGCAGAGATAAGCCAGTCTGTCACTCCGCAACAGCTGCGGAAAATCTTTCCTGACGTCGCCACGGAAGCCCTGGTCCGTCCTGAAAGTATCGACCTCCTGATTAGCCACAGGGAAGGTCGATTGGTCCCACAGCCAGTCAAAATGCAGGGAGATCTAGTCCTCTGGGATGGACCACTGGGGAAGACTGTCGGCGGAACACTGACCTCTTTGAAATGGTCGATCTAACCATGCACCAGTCCGACACTCACTTCGCAAGATCCATGAGAACATCCTCAAGGATGTACAACGAGGTCCTTGTGGACTCAAGAGGCCTGACTGAAGACCTAGCAAGAAAGGACGTTGTCCTCAGCAACACCACTGCCACCAACAAGGAGTTGTTTAAGTGGTTCAAGTGGGACAGCATCGGAGCGGCTTGTGATCCGAAGTGCGGAAGCTGCAAGTGTCCCCCAGGAGGCAAAGAGATGACCCTTGGAGAAGAACGGGACCTCAAGAAAATAAAGGACTGCCTCACATATATGCTGGCAGACAAACACAGCAACACTCAACCTCGCCCAGAACCCTGATTCTTCCCAACCAGATGCAGGACGAGGAGAATAAGGCGCTGGGGGTTGGATACGAACCCGAGACAGACAAGCTCCGTGTTCTGACATCGATAAACTTCTCAAAGAAGCGAGGGAAGATGAGAACAGGGCTGGTTCTACGGGAGGAGGAGATCAGGAGCAGCACACCCGACCCTCTCACCCGGCGCATGCTGTTGAGCTATATCGCTGGTTTCTATGATCCCATCGGCCTTGCCTCACCTGCTAAACAGAAAGGAGTAATGCTGGTGAGAGAATCCTTTCAGGAAGCAGGGAAAGACCGTCCATCCAAAGACACCTGGGACGATCCACTCTCCCCACGTCTGCGAGGAGCAGCGATTGAGGTTTTCGAGGAGTATGTGAGGCTTCGCCAAATCAAGTTTGAAAGAAGCCTCACACCCCGGGGAGCCATAGGCCATCCAATGGGGATCACCTTCTCCGATGGCAGTGAGGCATCCTACGGAGCCGTACTGTATCTCCGGTGGGAGACGGAGCAAGACCGGGTCATGGTAAGGCTGGTCGAGTCGAAATCCATGCTCACCCCCCTCGACCAGAAAGGTGACATCATTAAAGCGGAGCTGTGTGGAGCAGTTTTTGCTTCTCGCCTGAAAAAGTATGTCGAGAAGCACTGCCACATCGAAGTTGAACGCTGGACGCACTTTGTGGATAGCCAAACCATCCTAGGAGCGATTCAAAGGGAAAGCTACGGCTATCAGACCTTCGTTGCGAATCGAATCGGAGAAATCCAGAAGGCCGGGCCGGTGGAAAGCTGGAAGTGGGTTGAGGGGAAAGAGAACATTGCTGACATCCTCACAAGGGGAGCAACCCCGGAATAACTCACCGAAGGATCTGTGTGGCAGGAGGGCCCCGGATTTCTGAGGATACCGGAATCAGACTGGCCCATGAAGACTGCCAGCGAGATAGGCACCTCTGTTGCTGATGAAATCAAAGGACTCCAGAGGAAAGCATTCTCCGCAGCGGTCACCAGAGACCAGTCCAAACAGCTGTCGGGCCCAAGCGACACTGCCAGCCAAGCTGCGATCTGCCACCCTGTCCCACAGCAAAGACGATGGAGCGTGGATCTTGTGCGCCTTGTGAAGCCCCAAAGGTTCAGTTCACTCGCAAAGTTGTGCGGAATTGTTGCCTTGACCAGACGAGCAGTGGAAACCTGGCTGGGTGGCAACGGCCAGGCTCTCGGAACAGCAAAGTGGGAGGCAGGCCCAAAGTTATCTGCAAAAGAAAGAGCAGCAGCTTTCCAGGATTTGGCTCTTGCGGCCCAAGACGGTGTTGAGTTCTATGACACAACCCTGGATCGCTTGGTGGTTCGGAAGGAGGAGAGCACAGGGCTCCTACTCTGCGGAGGAAGGGTCCAGTGCTGGACCGAGGACGGAGCAGCTGTGCCGCTAGTCCCATCTCAGTCATGGCTGGCCGCCCTACTGGTCAGAGAAGCGCATGAAGAAAATCATGAAGGTGTCGCGTCCACTCTGCTACACACAAGGAGGAAAGCTTGGATTATGCAGGGACGAAGAGTAGTCAAGAAAGTATTGAACGACTGCCTTGCCTGTCGAAAGCGAAGGGCCAAGATGTGCCGACAAGTGATGGCCAACCTCCCTCATGAGCGCACTCAAAGAGCCAACCCATTTGAGTACACAACTCTGGACCTGTTCGGCCCCTTTGAAGTGAGGGACGCTGTTAAGAAGCGGACGAAGCAGAAGGTCTGGGGCATTGTCTACTGTTGCATGGCCTCGAGAGCTGTTCACGCAGATCTCACTGATGACCTATCTTCGGAAAGCTTCCTCCTAGCGTACTCCCACTTTGTGGCACTGAGGGGGCATCCGAAGAAACTATGGTCGGATAGAGGAACCAACTTCATTGGCGCCAAGCCAGCTCTGCATGAACTGTACAAACACTTGGCTTGCCTTGAGACTGCATCCATGGCGGCCAAGAATGGGACCGAATGGGAGTGGGAGTTCCACCCTGCAGATGCTCCCCATCGGAATGGGGCAGCGTAGGCTGCAGTGAAGCTTTTGAAAAGAGCGCTCACCAACCTCAGAGACGCAACAGAGTCGCTCACGTGGGTAGAACTTCAAACCCTGGTCTACCAGGCGGCCAACCTGACAAATCAACGCTATTGACGCTAGAGCCCAAGGCCAAGAGGATGTAGTCGAGTATTTAACGCCTAACTCCCTCATCCTGGGCCGTGCCTCCGTTGTAGGTGATACAAGTGGACTCGACCTGTGCACCCATCCCTGGCGCCGACTGAGAGCGATTCAAATCGGGGTGGACAGATTCTGGGCAAAGTGGAGTGAGCTAGCTGGCCCGAATCTGTTTGTCCGCAACAAATGGCATCGGACAGAGCGGAACGTCAAGGTCGGTGATCTTGTCTGGATCGCCGACCAGAACGCGCTGAGAGGCCAGTTCCGTCTGGGAAGAATCTTGTCCGTATACCCAGACAGAAAAGGGATCATCAGGGACGCTGATATCAATACATGTGCCGGCCTCATCGTCTCCCCTGCAGGTGGACAGAAGAAGAGGAGCTCTCCGCTGCCCACGACCGTCATCAGGAGAGACGTAAGAATATTGGTGGTCCTCCTCCCCGTGGAGGACCAAACTCATCTGCCTGAGCCGCCCTGATGCAGTTCCCTGCCCACACCCCTTGCCCAGTTCATCGCCCAAGCCCCTGGATCCGGTCACCACCCCTAACCCCCACTCTCGGCTGGTTGGTGTACGCCATGCGCTACCACCATGCCCCACACTCCGCACATACATGAAGACTTAGAGCATTCATACCCCATGCCCCATCGATCTTGGCACCACACACACCTGCCAAGAGACGTGGCTGACTTTGGACTATGCTTGCTCGTCTACACACACTCGTCCAAAAAAAAATGTACAAAAAGGGTGTCGTTAAGAGGGGTCAATCTCTGATGTGAAGTAAGTTTCTGATCAAGCCAAGCGATCAGGAACTTAAGTGGGAGGTGTTAAACTCTTTAGGAGCAAAGAGAGCCAAATGTATTTTATTGACTCAAAATTACATATATTATTTATCCAAAACAAATGGTATAATTTAAATTCCCCCTAAATGATAAAATGTACTCCTTGCAACTATTTTCAAAAGTAAATTGAAATTAAATGAACTTTCGGAGTAAAGAAATAATAATTGATATCAGGCATCTATGCGGGCAGCACGTCAGGGCTTGACCGGTTTACCGTCTGGCATCTATGTGGGCAGCCCCAGAGGACTTGAATTGAAACCCCAGCTCATTCAGGTAGTGCATTTTGCTCAGGGAGTTGCCTGCATTCAGACCAGGAACGTGATAGCCCAATGGTATGTTTACATTCGCCTTCCCTGCTTGCTTTATGTGCTTTGCTTGCTTATTTGTGCTTTGCTTATGTTAGCTGTTAGCTCCCTAGCATATTAGCTAGCATGTTAGCTCTGCTCAGCATGGAATGTTTGTAACATGCGGCCCCGGTGCAGCCTGGGAAATGGTGTTTCTGCGGTCTGTAGTGTATACGTGGGCTGTAGGCCTGCAATGTTTGACATACGTTAAGTTTAAAGAATAATGTTGATTATTGGTAAATGCTGAATGAATGTCCTTAATGAAAATGCATTTGGTAATTGTTTACTTGAATGAACTGAAGGATATAACTCTGTGACTTTTCTTTGACCTTAGTTTGTCGTTTATTTGGTTGACAAATGGTTGTCACAGTAGCAGGTTATAAAAAAGTCCTTCACACTCAGCCCCAGCATAACACTTCCGACATAGGCGGCGTAGGTGGTCCTCTCTGTCGGGAGGTGGGAGTTGCTTAAGCAGCATCATCATCATCACGCCCATCTCCTTGGCCTTCCTCTGGAGGGTCTCTAAGTCGTAGGTCACCGACAGGGCTGGTGTGGGTTGACGTTCATCTGACCGAGAAGCGGCAGCCTTAGAAGGGTCAACTTTAATGGTAGTTGGGTAGTAATCTGCTAGTTCCTGCTCGTACGCCCTCACAGCTCTCCTCACCTTCCCCAACGTCCATGGCCGGACTGCCCTCTGTTCACCGTCAGTTGAAGAAGCTGCAGCGTCTGAAGGTTCTGTGTTCTTAGCTAGCTCCTTGTTTGGAGATGTTACCCAGACAGCCCTCTCTTTACGGTCAGTTGAAGAAGCTGCAGCGTCTGAAGGTTCTGTGTTCTTAGCTAGCTCCTTGTTTGGAGATGTTACCCAGACAGCCCTCTTTCCCGCTTTCTCGGCATACAATTTGATGTCCTCTTCAGCGAATATGGACCATAGTGCTTCTTTAGTGAGTAAGCATTTCTTCATATCGGGTTGAGCACTTCGTTGTTTTCGCTTTTATGCTCTCGACTTCTTCTCTCACCTGGGGATCGTCGTTTTCTTCTGCCTCCATTTCGAGAGCATCGACGTATTCAGCCCCTGTGTCGCTGACCCTACCAAAGTCCACAACAAGGCCATATAACTCCTCAATGAGATTCCTCTCCTCGAGCAGGTGAATCGTAAGAGCCAGCTTGTTGGTCCTCTTACTGAAGGCAGTCTGCGCGACCGAGCGCTTTCCCTTTAGGGATTCCAGCACAACTGAATCCCTCCTCCTTTCGTAGAGCTGCCCAAGGTTTCTCCGACACTGGCAGGGGGTCCGTTGGACCTTTCCCTCCCTCCGTGGCGCTCGTCTTCCGGGCAACACTCTTCGGGGCAGATTTGGCTGGACGCTTGGGCCCGTGGTTTATAACTGTCAAGTTTGTTTTTGTCTATATATATATAGATATATATATATATCTATATATCTATATATCTATGTGTATATCTATGTATGTGTGTGTGTGTGTGTGTGTGTGTGTGTGTGTGTGTGTGTGTGTGTGTGTGTGTGTGTGTGTGTGTGTGTGTGTGTGTGTGTGTGTGTGTGTGTGTGTGTGTGTGTGTGTGTGTGTGTGTGTGTGTGTGTGTGTGTGTGTGTGTGTGTGTGTGTGTGTGTGTGTGTGTGTGTGTGTGTGCATACACACACTCTATCTATTTATCTCTATCTATAAAAAGATAGGTCTTTATAAAGCTTTTTTACTAACCCTTTTACTTGTATGTATGTATTGATACAAATACATACATATATTCACATATCTATATAACAAGGATGCAAATTCCTTGTATGTGTAAATTGACTTGGCTTTAAACCTACATTGAATCAGATTGATGTGTTTATATCAGTGGCAGCTTGTTCATACAGGGCGCAAGGGCCCTGGCCCCATCAAAATGCAAATGGCTCATTTCTAGTCATGTTTGAGGAAGTTCTTGTCACGGTCCAACCCAGCTCTTTCCTCTCCTAGTCCTGGATCTCCGCCGGCTTCGTGGATCCGCGATGTCACCGGACTCCGTTCGAAATGCCACTCCGTGTTTTCCCTGTCAGCCGTTTCACACTGAACTCACCTGTTGTCAATCGCTCCTCATTGACCAAGCTGTATTCAAGCCATGTCTGTTGTGTTACTCAATGCTGGATTATCACCCTGATTTCTCCTAAAGCCTCACGTTGGTATCAAGTTAAGTTCATTGTGTTCTGTCTATTGATCCTCCGTGCTTTGACCCTCACCTGGAGAACGACCTTGTTTTAGCCTGTTTTGTACCTCTGCCTCAACCCTCGACATCCTGTTGACGACCTCTGCTTGCCTTGACCACCTTTTTGGATTTGCCCTGTCTGTACCTTTTGCCGATCATTAAACACCTGTTCTACCTGGCTTCTGTCACTCTGCTTTCGGGTCCTATAGCTCTACCCTGCCCTGACACATCCTTGGTCGTGTTGGTTTGTTTTAATTTTATTCTGTAGTTGCACACAGGGCATCGTTTTTTCCTCACCAACAGTCTCTCCCTCTGGAGCCATCTTATTAGGCGTTCACCACCTCTAGCTGTCTTCTTGTCAATATCGTATTACTGGAAAATACCAACAATTTAAAATGTAACAGACGTACGATCAGATGCAGTTGTACCGTTATTTAGTTTTTACTCTTCTAACAAGTCGTTCTAATCATTGACTTTAGATTAGTCTTCACCAGAGTCAGGATAAAGGACACTACTGCTGGTCAGTACGCTGTTGAGTTGGACACTACTAACGTTAAGCGTTTACAGGAGTCACAGCTTTTCCCACTTCTCTCATCCATAACCAAATGTAACGTTAACTTAACCCCACAGAGCATATTCAGTTTGTCACTGGATTCATCTTAAAGAGGGCGGTTGAATGTGTTTACAGTTGCCTGTTATACCTGTTATGCCTGGGAGGTTCCCAACCACCCTGGGTTCCATCTCTTCTCCCCCCTACCGTCCGGTCGTCGGTTCTGCTGCATCCGTACAACGACTACCAGGTTCAAGGATAGTTTGATCCACAGGCAGTGACCTACTGAACTGCTAGGAGTGCTGCCACTATCATAACATTGTCATTAACATTACACTGTCATACTTTGCTGTACTCATTACAGTTACTGCACTGTTCTGCACTGAATTCATGATGCTGCTGCACTACTGGCACTTTAAAATGCTTTTTAAATGCTTTTTTGCAGAATTCAACACACACTCCATCAGTAACTTAGTCATTTTTATTTCCATTTGAATTGTGTACAGTATTGTTACAATACAGTGTAAGTATAGTACATAGTATAGTATATAGTGTTAAATTGTAGTATAAACTCAAACTGCAGGAGGGAATGGGGAGTAAGCATTCAATTCTACTTATTGCAAATGGCAAGTAAAAATCTTGAATCTTGAACCTTGAATGAAGAAGTAGGTAGGGGTCAGAGGTCATTAAGGAGAAGGTAGGGGTCATTAAGCAGCAGGTAGGGGTCAGAGGTCATTAAGGAGCAGGTAGGGGTCAGAGGTCATTAAGGAGCAGGTAGGAGTCAGGTCATTAAGGAGAAGGTAGGGGTTAGGGGTCATTAAGGAGCAGGTAGGGTTAGGGGTCATTAAGGAGCAGGTAGGGGTAAGAGGTCATTAGGAAAATGTAGGGGTCAGAGGTTATTAAGGGGCAGGTAGGGGTGAGAGGTCAATAGGGGTCAGGTAGAGGTCACAGGTCATTAAGGAGCAGGTAGGGGTGAGTAGTCATTCAGGAGCAGGTAGGGGTTAGGGGTCATTAAGGAGCAGGTAGGGGTCATTAAGGAGCAGGTAGGGGTCAGAGGTCATTAAGGAGCAGGTAGGGGTAAGGGGTCATTAAGGAGCAGGTAGGGATCAGAGGTCATTAAGGAGCAGGTAGGGGTAAGGGGTCATTAAGAAGCAGGTAGGGGTTAGAGGTCATTAAGGAGCAGGTAGGGGTCAGAGGTCATTAAGGAGCAGGTAGGGGTTAGAGGTCATTAAGGAGCAGATAGGGGCAAGGGGTCATTAAGGAGCAGGTAGGGGTCAGAGGTCATTAAGGAGCAGGTAGGGATTACAGTTAATTAAGGAGCAGGTAGGGGTCAGAGGTCATTAAGGAGCAGGTAGGGATTATAGTTCATTAAGGAGCAGGTAGGAGTCAGAGGTCATCAAGGAGCAGGTAGGGGTAAGGGGTCATTAAGGAGCAGGTAGGGGTCAGAGGTCATTAAGGAGCAGGTAGGGGTTAGGGGTCATTGAGGAGCAGGTAGGGGTTAGGGCTCATTAAGGAGCAGATAGGGGTTAGGGCTCATTAAGGAGCAGGTAGGGGTCAGAGGTCATTAAGGAGCAGGTAGAGGTCAGAGGTCAAAAATGAGCAGTTAGGGATTACAGGTCATTAAAGAGCAGCTAGAGGTTAGGGGTCATTGAGGAGCAGGTAGGGTTTAGGGCTCATTAAGGAGCAGATAGGGGTTAGAGGTCATTGAGGAGCAGGTAGGGGTTAGGGGTCATTGAGGAGCAGGTAGGGGTCAGGGTTCATTAAGGAGCAGGTAGGGCTCATTAAGGAGCAGGTAGGGGTCAGAGGTCATTGAGGAGCGGGTAGGGGTCAGAAGTCATTAAGAAGCAGGTAGGGCTCATTAAGGAGCAGGTAGGGGTCAGAGGTCATTGAGGAGCGGGTAGGGGTCAGAAGTCATTAAGAAGCAGGTAGGGGTCAGAGGTCATTAAGGAGTAGGTAGGGGTCAGAGGTAATTAAGGAGTGGGTAGGGGTTAGGGCTCATTCAGGAGCAGGTAGGGGTCAGAGGTCATTAAGGAGCAGGTAGAGGTCAGAGGTCAAAAATGAGCAGGTAGGGATAACAGGTCATTAAGGAGCAGGTAGGGGTTAGGGCTCATTAAGGAGCAGATAGGGGTTAGAGGTCATTGAGGAGCAGGTAGGGGTTAGGGGTCATTGAGGAGCAGGTAGGGGTCAGGGTTCATTAAGGAGCAGGTAGGGCTCATTAAGGAGCAGGTAGGGGTCAGAGGTTATTGAGGAGCGGGTAGGGGTCAGAAGTCATTAAGAAGCAGGTAGGGGTCAGAGGTCATTAAGGAGTAGGTAGGGGTCAGAGGTAATTAAAGAGCGGGTAGGGGTTAGGGCTCATTCAGGAGCAGGTAGGGGTCAGAGGTCATTAAGGAGCAGGTAGAGGTCAGAGGTCAAAAATGAGCAGGTAGGGATAACAGGTCATTAAGGAGCAGGTAGAGGTTAGGGGTCATTAAAGAGCAGGTAGGGGTCAGAGGTCATTAAGGAGCAGGTAGGGGTCAGGTCATTGAGGAGAAGGTAGAGGTCAGAAGTCATTAAGAAGCAGGTAGGGGTCAGAGGTCATTAAGGAGCAGGTAGGGGTCAGAGGTCATTGAGGAGCAGGTAGGGGTCAGAGGTCATTAAGGAGCAGGTAGGGGTCAGAGGTCATTGAGGAGCAGGTAGGGGTTAGGGGTCATTGAGGAGCAGGTAGGGGTCAGGGTTCATTAAGGAGCAGGTAGGGCTCATTAAGGAGCAGGTAGGGGTCAGAGGTCATTGAGGAGCGGGTAGGGGTCAGAAGTCATTAAGAAGCAGGTAGGGCTCATTAAGGAGCAGGTAGGGGTCAGAGGTCATTGAGGAGCGGGTAGGGGTCAGAAGTCATTAAGAAGCAGGTAGGGGTCAGAGGTCGTTAAGGAGTAGGTAGGGGTCAGAGGTAATTAAGGAGTGGGTAGGGGTTAGGGCTCATTCAGGAGCAGGTAGGGGTCAGAGGTCATTAAGGAGCAGGTAGAGGTCAGAGGTCAAAAATGAGCAGGTAGGGATAACAGGTCATTAAGGAGCAGGTAGGGGTTAGGGCTCATTAAGGAGCAGATAGGGGTTAGAGGTCATTGAGGAGCAGGTAGGGGTTAGGGGTCATTGAGGAGCAGGTAGGGGTCAGGGTTCATTAAGGAGCAGATAGGGCTCATTAAGGAGCAGGTAGGGGTCAGAGGTCATTGAGGAGCGGGTAGGGGTCAGAAGTCATTAAGAAGCAGGTAGGGGTCAGAGGTCATTAAGGAGTAGGTAGGGGTCAGAGGTAATTAAGGAGCGGGTAGGGGTTAGGGCTCATTCAGGAGCAGGTAGGGGTCAGAAGTCATTAAGAAGCAGGTAGGGGTCAGAGGTCATTAAGGAGTAGGTAGGGGTCAGAGGTAATTAAAGAGCGGGTAGGGGTTAGGGCTCATTCAGGAGCAGGTAGGGGTCAGAGGTCATTAAGGAGCAGGTAGAGGTCAGAGGTCAAAAATGAGCAGGTAGGGATAACAGGTCATTAAGGAGCAGGTAGAGGTTAGGGGTCATTAAAGAGCAGGTAGGGGTCAGAGGTCATTAAGGAGCAGGTAGGGGTCAGGTCATTGAGGAGAAGGTAGAGGTCAGAAGTCATTAAGAAGCAGGTAGGGGTCAGAGGTCATTAAGGAGCAGGTAGGGGTCAGAGGTCATTGAGGAGCAGGTAGGGGTCAGAGGTCATTAAGGAGCAGGTAGGGGTCAGAGGTCATTGAGGAGCAGGTAGGGGTTAGGGGTCATTGAGGAGCAGGTAGGGGTCAGGGTTCATTAAGGAGCAGGTAGGGCTCATTAAGGAGCAGGTAGGGGTCAGAGGTCATTGAGGAGCGGGTAGGGGTCAGAAGTCATTAAGAAGCAGGTAGGGCTCATTAAGGAGCAGGTAGGGGTCAGAGGTCATTGAGGTCAATATATATATATAGATATAGATCTATAACTGTTATTCATTACTAGTTATTAAAAGCCCCTCCCATTGATCCATATTTAGATTAAAAAGAAACACACTTTGAACACTTTGAAGCAACAGAGAGACACAGAATGAGTTTCCAACAGAAGCTATGTCATATATATGTCCATAACTTGATTCATAACACAGGACCACTTACTGAACCACTGACTGTAGGGCCGTGTCCCGTCTAATCTCTAGTGTCCTGCTCTTCTTCTACTTGTTTCAAGGCCTCTGAGTAAGAGCCATTTGGACGACTACAATGGGGAAGTAGAGCCGTCTGCAGAAGTGTCTGAATGTGACCTTTAACCTCCAGTCCAGTGCATCTCCACGAGGCGTGGTGGAGGTAGGAGGAACTCAGGGCTCCACTCAGCATGAAGGCTCTGCTCCTTGGATGTACTGAGGGGGGACACGGGGGGTAGACTGATCCTCACTAGGTCCCTCTTTGATATCTATATACACACACCTGCAGCCATGTTGCTAGATCTATGTTTATATATAGATAGATAAAGATATATCTCTACATACAGTTTATCTCTCTCTATACATCTACATATATTTATTTGTAATTGTGTGTGATTTCTTATTAGAGAACAGACAGTCTCTGTCTATCTTTCTATCTATAGATAGATTTGATCTATCTATAGATAGATAGATAGATATTTAGATCTAAATATATATAGATCTATGGATCTATATGTAATTCTATATATCTATATATGAACTTGTAACTGCTTGTGATTTCTAATAAGAGGAGGACAGATCTCTCTGGGGTCTCTAGAACATTCTTTATTTCATGATGATCTCCAAAAAACAAAAATACATCAAACACACAACCACACACACAGTGAGACAATGGTGAGTGTGTGTGTGTGTGTGTGTGTGACACACAGAAAGATAAAGTGTTACTTTCAAGAATATTGTGAAAATAAGTGATATATTGAGAATATGAGTGACAGATGTATACATATATATATATACATATATACACAAATATCTATCTATAGATCTATATGAGTCATACATGGACAAGAGCGTAGTACATTATTTGCTGCAAACAAACAAACAGTTAAAGTGAATTCCCCCCGCATCTCTCCAGCATCTTTAGAACAAAAAACATATATTCCTTCATGCCTTCTTCCAAGCCTTCTCCTCTCTCAGGGGTCCGCATCCGGTCCACATCCCGCCCACATCCGGTACACATCCCACCCACATCCGGTACACATCCCGCCCACATCCGGTACACATCCCGCCCACATCAAGTCCAAATCCCGCCCACATCTGTTCCAAATCCCGCCCACATCCGGTTCAAATCCCACCCACATCCAGTAAACATCCCGCCCACATCCGGTACACATCCCGCCCACATCCGGTTCAAATCCCACCCACATCCAGTAAACATCCCGCCCACATCCGGTACACATCCCGCCCACATCCTGTCCAAATCCCACCCACATCCGGTCAATATCCCGCCCACATCCGGTACACATCCTGCCCATATCCGGTACAAATCCCACCCATATCCGGTCCAAATCCCGCCCACATAAGAGACATCCGTATTTCTATGTGTGTGTGTGTGTGTGTGTGTATTTCTATGTGTGTGTGCGTGTGTGAGTGTGTGTATTTCTATGTGTGTGTGTGAGGGTGAGTGTGTATTTCTATGTGAGTGTGTGAGGGTGTATTTCTTTGTGTGTGTGTGTGAGTGTGTATTTCTATGTGTGTGTGTGTATTTCTATGTGTGTGTGTGTGTGTATTTCTATGTGTGTGTGTGTGTGTATTTCTGTGTGTGTTGCTACAAGCGACACAGAGACACTGAGGAACCTTCTCCCCATAACCCAAACCCAGGGAGGAGGTCCTCCTGGGTGAATGTGGACTGGAAGGTGTGGATGAGTGTCAGTGTGTCTGAGGACCCTCCTCCATCTGGGGACACTCTGTAGAAGGAGAGAGAGCCAGCAGGTCGGTCCACATACACTCCTACTCTGTTAGAGGGGAGGAGATCTATGGCTGTTTCACTACCGTTGTACCAGACAGAGTAACCATCATCAAGACAAACAAGACACCAGGACTTGTTGTTCCTTCCAAGCCTGCTGTCATCACCCCCTCCTCTCCTAGTGATTCCTCTGTATGTCACTCCTATACCAACATCTCCTCCTTTCCTCTCCATCTCCACCTCCCAGTAACAGCGGTCAGTCAGACCCTCTCTACACAACACCTGGACAAAGGAGTTAAATCTCTCCAGGTGATGAGGATACTTCCTCTCTCTATCCCACGTCACCTTCCTGTTGTCCTCAGACAGAGAGAGTATACTGTTGGCTGTGTTTGGGTCCAGTGTGAGTTCACACTCATCTGATGGGAGAGAAGGAAAGACATGATGAGTCTACACAGAAACACTACATATCAAATACACATACAAGTATCATGAATAGATGTATTATTATATATTAATATACAGTATCAGCTACTACTTTGTTTTTCCATCCAACGCCCCCCCCCCCCCCCCCCCGTGGGTGACTTGCGGCCCCTCCCCTACGCCACTGTGTGTGAGTTAGTGATGTGTCGGTCGTGAACGAGCCGGCTCTTTGTAGTGAACGGGAGCCGGCTCTTTTTAGTGAACGACGGGAGTCGGCTCTTTGTAGTGAACGGCGGGAGTCGGCTCTTTTTAGTGAACGGGAGCCGGCTCTTTGTAGTGAACGACGGGAGCCAGCTCTTTGTAGGGAACGGCGGGAGCCGGCTCTTTGTAGTGAACGACGGGAGCCGGCTCTTTTTAGTGAACGGGAGCCGGCTCTTTTTAGTGAACGAGAGCCGGCTCTTTTTAGTGAACGAGAGTCGGCTCTTTTTAGTGAACGAGAGCCGGCTCTTTTTAGTGAACGAGAGCCGGCTCTTTTTAGTGAACGGGAGCCGGCTCGCACCGCCAACGAGCCGTTATTGATTAGTTGCGGGTGCTCCGCGTACTGCAGTGACTGGATGTCACTGTCATGACTGCATGTCATGCTGTGCATCACGTGAGGAGCAGTGGCGTAGCGCAATATTTGGGGGCTCCCCCGCAGGTCGGACCATGGGGCCCCGCCCCCTCCCTAAATCAATAAGAGTGACATGGGACAGACATCGCGCCCACTTTTTTAAATGTTAATTTTTTCAGGCATCTTTAGTAACCAGTAGAGGTCAGTAGGAGCTCATGTGTTCACTGTTGTACGGGGTTGTTGCGATCGTGAAGTCCAACGGGGGGGGGGGGGCTGCAGTGTACTAGGCATATGGGTACTCGGAAAAGCATATTATGTTGCGCAAATTATTTTAAAATCATATTTTACACATATTTCTGGGTGCATTCCATATTTTAAACACACACATATTGACAATTTATATATATATATTTTTTATTATTTTAATTTTTTTATATTTTGTTTGTGCGTGTGCGTGTATATTTTGTTTGTGCGCCCCCTATGGGCCAGCCGCCACTGCTGATAGCTGAACAGAGGGAGGGGTGACACTTCACACGGTGAAGGGTCCGTTTGCGCCGCGCTAATAAGATGAGTGAAAGTAGGAAAAGAAGCAGCATTTGGCTGCATTTTAACAATTGTGCAAACACAAAGGCAGAATGCAGCATTGTCAACATGAAGCTCTCATATAGAGCAGCTCCACAAACCACCTCCACAGGCTCTTGAGAACTGAGCATCCAACAGTTCAGTTGGAAGTCAAAAGGCAGACTGCCTGCTTCTGCCAGTGGTCTACTCCACCTGTTGCTGCTGCAGCTACAGGATCTACCCCCCATGCGTCAGGTACCCAAACACCAACAGCTACACAGACCTCAATAAGACAATGGATATCAAAGGCAATGAATGACCCCAGCTAGACACAACGTAGTGGATGAAGAATTGGCCAAAATTATTGCAAGTGATTTCCAACCATTTTCCATCGTGGAGGACAAGGGATTCCTTCACACAGGCTCTCAATCCAATGTATGTTCTGAAACAGGGCAGATAATAACCGAGAGAAGAAACCGGATCAACCCTCTAAGCTGAGGCACTTGGTCTTCCTCAATGCCAAACTGCCCTGAAAAGAAGAACAGGTTACCGTTTGATAGTTGACCGTGGGAAGTTCATTAGCGACTGTTTGATTCTGACGTTTTGCACATTACAATACATTTATTTTTATTTTTATTTTTTATGATAGAGACTGTTATTTGCTGCAGTTTTGAGCATTGCAATATATTTATTTTCATTATGTTATTTATTTATGATCATTTATATTTTTGTTAGGGCTTTTTGTTTAAATAAAAATGTCAAATATACAAAAATACAGTAGCTGTCCTTATTTTAAATGTCTATGCTTAAGTTGTTCTAGGTGTTGCTATCTGCTGTGTGTAGCCTGGTTCTACAAGCAGGTCAGGTCATTCATTGGGTGCTATCAGAGGTACAAGGGTGTGGAAATGCAATGAAAACAATTGGCCACAGCTAATCATTTATATTAAAATGTTTTACTTTTGAATACTTCAGTACAAAGGATGTATTGAATAATTTAAGTGATATATGTATACACATATAAATAATTAGTCAAAATAGGGCTCAATTTGATTGAATTATATAAGGTATATGTGGTAAAATAGAAGAGCCGTTTTGGAGCCGAAATAGCCGGCTCTTCTTGGTGAGCCGAGCCAAATGAGCCGGCTCACTCAAAAGAGCCGGAATTCCCATCACTAGTGTGAGTGGTGTCAGTATGAGAGCATGACAGCGCGTCTAATTGTGATGCGGCCCAAGAGCCTATCACTAAAATGCCTGCGATGCAGTGAACCAATCACCTTCGAGGGGGGAAAACCCTATCAAGCACTATCTGAGTTGACCATCTGAGTTCAAACCTAAAATGGCAGGGAAAAAATGCACAGCTAGGCGAAAATATGAAGACGACCATAGGACGTTTTTAGTAGAGTGGGAGAGTTCATCTTTTTTGATAGAACGCAATTGCAAGCCATTTTGCCTTCTATGCCAGACGTCATTAGCCCATTTCAAGGCTTCACATCTTCAGCGCCATTTCCCCTCACTCCATGCTCACTCCATCCACCAGGAATTCCCTAAAGGTGTTGAACATCACAAGCAGAAGTTAAACACCTTGAAAAGTCAGGCGGAAAAGCAGACACAGTTTTTCCAAAAAATAAGGAAGCACTCAGAGACTGTAACGCTTGCATCATATCAAGTTGCTTGGAACAAAGCACGAGCTAAAAAGCCCTACAATGAAGGGGAGTTTGTTAAAACATGCCTCAGTGACGTGGTTGAAATCTTGTTTCCAGAAAACCAAAAACTGAAACAAGGTGGAGGATTGTTCAAGGCAAGGAATGTCAGAAGTCCCACTCATTTCATTTAAAGAAACAACATGCGTAGGAAGATAAAAAACTTGTTCACATTTAGTTTACTGAGAGTTTGTGTGAGAGTGCACACAATGTTCATTGTTGATAATAACTGGCCTCTGAATACTAGTAGGAGAGGTTTAATTCAATTTCTGTCAATATTATGGTGTGTGACATTTACAATAAATCGGTCAGAGCAGAGCTATGTGTGTCTGTCTGTGTGAGGGTGTGTGTGTCTTTGGGAGGGAGGATCTTGAGTGTGTGTAAAGTTCTAGATGTTCATTTAGTCTGTGTGAGAGAGAGAGGGGAGGAAGAGAGTGAGGGAGCACAGAGAAAGGCTGAGAACAGAAGAGAGAAGGAGAGGGGGGGCCATCTGTGACTGTGTGTATGATGTGGCTCTTTTTACAGTAACATAGAAACATGTTTGGCTCTTAACCTCTGACTGGTTGGCCACCCCTGATGTATGTTATCAATATATTGATATATTGATAACATACATGATGTCCACCATCATGTTGATTCCCAGTAAGACGTCACCTCCTGCTGTGTGGATGGACTTTCAATCTGAGGAGTTAGTGTGTTGTTGTGATGACTCAAACTAAACAGACACTTACAATTCTTTAGAGTCGACCTCAGGACAGGCAGCTTCTCCATCTCCATGTCCAGCGTCTCCTTCAGCTGATCCAGGGATCTCCTCAAGGTCCCTGCGTATGACGGAGGAGGGACCTCCACCCTGGTCCAGTCCCTGGTGTTTGGAGGATTCTTCAGGGAACTGAAGCTCTGGAGGAAGTGGAGGTGGTCTTCAGTGTGTGAGAGCTGCTTCACCTCTGAGCTCCTATTGGTCAGATCTTTAACTTCCCGCTCCAGCTCTTTGATGAGGTCTTCAGCTTGTCTCTCTATGGATTTCAGTTTCTCTTGAACCGCTTGGTTGAGATCGTCCCGACACTTTTCAATGCAGCGCATCAGAGCGGCGAGGACCTGCTCACCGTCGGCTAGCTCTCGGTCTGCGTCTGCTCTGCTGAGCTTCACTGCGTCTATGATCTCCTGAATCTTTCTTTTTCTCTCCTGGATCATCTGCTGAACATCAGACTCTATCTTCCCCAGCTGGGCCTTCTTCAGCTCATATTCCTTCTTCAGAGGTACAACAGGATGGGACTTGTGGTCCGTCTCTGTACAGAACTGACACACACACACCTGTTCAGTCTGGCAGAAGAGCTCCAGAAGTTGATAATTGTGTTTCTTACACATCCGCTCTTCCAGACGGTCCTGAGGCTCCACCAGCTTATGTTTCTTCAGGCCTGCGACTCTCTGATGTGGCTCCAGGTGGGAGTGGCAGAAGGACATAAGACACACTAGGCAGGACTTGACAGCCTTCAGCTTGGTCCCGGTACAGACGTCACAGGGAACTTCTCCTGGTTCAACGCAAGGCTGCTCTTTGACCGGTACGGACCGTCTAAACTGATCAACCATCTCTGATAAGAGGGTATTGACCCGTAGATAGGGTCTTGTGTGGAACAGCTCGTTGCAAACAGGACATTTGAACTGGACCTTGTCCTCCCAGAACGTGGTGATACAGGCTCTACAGAAGTTATGTCCACATGGTGTGAAAACTGGACTCTTGAACACATCCAGACAGACGGAACAGGAAAAGTTCTCCTCAGACCAGGAAGTGTTAGTAGAGGCCATTCCTAGAACACATTGTTGAATCAAATTAAAAAACGATGACATTCTTTTTAAAACGTATTACAATGGTTCTATTTGTACATATATATGAGTGATGGAGTAGCGTAGGGCTTGATATAAACATATAATACACATCTAATACTACATGAACTTAACACTGGTCCACCATCAAAGTGTCTCACCTTAGAACGCTGTCCACCGCTTAGTTGGACAAAGGAACTGTCTGTCTCCACGTCGAGTCACAAAGAGAGGAACTGTCTGTCTCCACGTCGAGTCACAAAGAGAGGAACTGTCTGTCTCCACGTCGAGTCACAAAGAGAGGGACTGTCTGTCTGCACGTCGCGCCTTGCTGCTTTGGTTTCGTTGAGTTCTGTTTCCTCAAAAGTGACTCATCATCTCGCCCCGCCCCCCCTCGCGCCCCCCCCTCGCGGAGAGAGAGAGAGAGAGAGAGAGGAGTAATGAGTGACTCATCTTTCCCTCTACTCCCACACACACACACACACCCTGAACACTCTCTCTCCTCCTGTCCTTACTCCTCTCTCTCTCTCTCTCTCTCTCTCTCTCTCTCTCTCTCTCTCTCTCTCTCTCTCTCTCTCTCTCTCTCTCTCTCTCTCTCTCTCTCTCTCTCCTCCTGTCCTTACTCCTCTCTCTCTCTCTCTCTCTCTCTCTCTCTCTCTCTCTCTCTCTCTCTCTCTCTCTCTCTCTCTCTCTCTCTCTCTCTCTCTCTCTCTCTCTCTCTCTCTCTCTCTCTCTCTCTCTCTCTCAGCTGTTGTTCCATGACTCACGCAGTCATGAACTATAATAACCTTATTAAAATATGAACCATAGACAGAGAGCTCTGAGGACCAGAAGCTCAGACACACACAGTCTCTGACCGTACTTTGATTCATTTTCAATAAAATCTGAATTGTACAATATTGTAACATGATGTCATTTATTATTCAGAAGCAAACACTTTAATCAATATAGACTATTGATTACTGACTGCAACTGTTGAGAAGTTTCTCTAAAATGGTTCACAGTCTTGTTGGGTTGGATTCTTCTTGTGTTGTTTCCTGGTTCGTATTTCAGGTTACACCCTTTACTGGTAGACACACACACACACACACACACACACACACACACACACACACACACACACACACACACACACACACACACACACACACACACACACACACATGCACACACACACACACACACCTCAGGCCCGCTCCTCGGCCCGCTCCTCAGGCCCGCTCCTCGTCCCGCTCCTCGTCCCGCTCCTCAGGCCCGTTCCTCAGGCCCGCTCCTCGGCCCGCTCCTCAGCCAGCTCCTTGGCCCGCTCCTCAGGCTCGCTCCTCAGGCCCGCTCCTCGGCCCGCTCCTCGGCCCGCTCCTCAGGCCCGCTCCTCGTCCCGCTCCTCAGGCCCGTTCCTCAGGCCCGCTCCTCGTCCCGCTCCTCGGCCCGCTCCTCAGGCCCGCTCCTCAGGCTCGCTCCTCAGGCCCGCTCCTCGGCCCGCTCCTCAGGCTCGCTCCTCAGGCTCGCTCCTCAGGCCCGCTCCTTGGCCCGCTCCTCGGCAAACACAATACAACTGAAACGTCAATTTAAAAATGAAAGTGAGAGATAGAGAGAGAGAGAGAGAGAGAGAGAGAGAGAGAGAGAGAGAGAGAGAGAGAGAGAGAGAGAGAGAGAGAGAGAGAGATAGAGAGAGTGTATGATAGTGTAATGTAATGTGGATGAGAAGTGGCAGCACTCCTAGCTGTGACAGGACGGTAGGGGGAGAAGAGATGGTGTCCAGGGTGGTTAGGGTCCTTAGTGATGGAAATGGCCTTCTTTCTACATCTGGTTCTAAAGATCTCCTCAATCCTGCCCCTTAACGACCTCTGACCCCTACCTGATCCTTAATGACCCCTGACCCCTACCTGCCCCTTAATGTCCTCTGACCCCTACCTGCTCCTTAATGACCTCTGACCCCTACCTGCTCCTTAATGACCTCTGACCCCTACCTGCTCCTTAATGACCCCTGACCCCTACCTGATCCTTAATGACCCCTGACCCCTACCTGCTCCTTAATGACCTCTGACCCCTACCTGCTCCTTAATGACACCTGACCCCTACCTGAACCTTAATGACAACTGACCCCTACCTGCTCCTTAATGACCCCTGACCCCTACCTGATCCTTAATGACCTCTGATCCCTACCTGCTCCTTAACGACATTAAATAGTTAATAACACTGTCTGGTCTTCATATGTAACATCAGATGAGAGGTAGAGGGGTAGAGGACCTTAAAGAGTTAATAACATAATGATAACATCAGATGAGAGGTAGAGAGGTAGAGGACCTTAAAAAGTAAATAACATAATGATAACATCAGATGAGAGGTAGAGGGGTAGAGGACCTTAAAGAGTTAATAACATAATGATAACATCAGATGAGAGGTAGAGGGGTAGAGGACCTTAAAGAGTTAATAACATAATGATAACATCAGATGAGAGGTAGAGGGGTAGAGGACCTTAAAGAGTTAATAACATAACGATAACATCAGATGAGAGGTAGAGGGGTAGAGGACCTTAAAGAGTTAATAACATAATGATAACATCAGATGAGAGGTAGAGGGGGTAGAGGACCTTAAAGAGTTAATAACATAATAATAACATCAGATGAGAGGTAGAGGGGTAGAGGACCTTAAATAGTTAATAACATGATGATAACATCAGATGAGAGGTAGAGGGGTAGAGGACCTTAAAGAGTTAATAACATAATGATAACATCAGATGAGAGGTAGAGGGGTAGAGAGGGTAAGGGGGGACGACTCCCTCCACCTCCTCCTCCTCCTCCTCTCCTCCTCCTCCTCCCCCTCCTCCTCCTCTCCCTCCTCCCCTCCTCCTCCTCCTCCTCCTCCTCTTCCCCCTCCTCCTGTCCCTCCTCCTCCTCCTCCTCCTCCTCCTCCTCCTCCTCCTCCTCCTCCTCCTCTCCCTCCTCTCCCTCCTCCTCCTCCTCCTCTCCTTCCTCTCCTCCTCCTCCCCCTCCTCCTCCTCCTCCTCCTCTCCTGAGGGGAAGATGGATGGGGCCCAGGAACCAGGGCAAAGTCAACTGAAATCAATGGTCCTCGATATACACAGGGAAAGAAGCTGAGGCCCACTTTGGCCCGGTGTGTGTGTGTGTGTGTGTGAACAATGTGAACATGGTGGTTTCCTGGCTTTGTGCTAAGCCGGCGTGGTGAGCCCAGGTGGCCGAGCGATCCTGGAACAAGCGCATCGCCACGGCAACTAAATGATCCCAAAGTCATTGAGCAGGGAAGCAACCATCTTCCTGTTTGTACCTTAGATTAGCCGGCTTGTTGATTGGATTACCAGCAGGCATGAAGTCTGAAGGACACGTTTAGAGGGCTGGCTAACCAACAACCTGCGCCTAACATGTTGAGCGCTACCACAATGTAGCACATCTGCTGTATAAAACAAACACAGAGTGTTTTATACATGTGAGGGTTCTGAATGTGTGTGTGTGTGTGTGTGTGCGCGTGTGAGCATGCTTGGGTCCACTCCATACAGCATGTGAAGCAGGTCTGTCAGAGTGTAGCGGTGGGCTTTATGTGGAGGCCTGTCAGCGACCATCAGCCTCGTCAGCTTATCACCTTGGCTCTGACTCCGCCCTCTTTTCCGTACCGCTGGCCATTGGCCCGCTCCTCGGCCTGCTCCTCAGGCCCGCTCCTCGGCCCGCTCCTCAGGCCCGCTCCTCAGGCCCGCTCCTCGTCCCGCTCCTCAGGCCCGTTCCTCAGGCCCGCTCCTCGTCCCGCTCCTCAGGCCCGTTCCTCAGGCCCGCTCCTCGTCCCGCTCCTCGGCCCGCTCCTCAGGCTCGCTCCTCAGGCCCGTTCCTCGGCCCGCTCCTCGGCCCGCTCCTCAGGCCCGCTCCTTGTCCCGCTCCTCGTCCCGCTCCTCAGGCCCTATCCTCGGCCCGCTCCTCAGGCCCGCTCTTCGGCCCGCTCCTCGGCCCGCTCCTCAGGCCCGCTCCTCGGCCCGCTCCTCAGGCCCGTTCCTCAGGCCCGCTCCTCGGCCCGCTCCTCGGCCCGCTCCTCGGCCCGCTCCTCAGGCTCGCTCATCAGGCCCGCTCCTCGGCCCGCTCCTCAGGCCCGCTCCTCAGGCCCGCTCTTCGGCCCGCTCCTCAGGCCCGCTCTTCGGCCCGCTCCTCAAGCCCGCTCCTCGGCCCGTTCCACAGGCCCGCTCCTCGGCCCGCTCCTCAGGCCCGTTCCTCAGGCCCGCTCCTCGGCCCGCTCCTCAGGCCCGCTCCTCGTCCCGCTCCTCAGGCCCGTTCCTCAGGCCCGCTCCTCGTCCCGCTCCTCAGGCCCGTTCCTCAGGCCCGCTCCTCGTCCCGCTCCTCGGCCCGCTCCTCAGGCTCGCTCCTCGGCTCGCTCCTCGGCCCGCTCCTTGGCCCGCTCCTCGGCCCGCTCCTCAGGCCCGCTCCTTGTCCCGCTCCTCGTCCCGCTCCTCAGGCCCGCTCCTCGGCCCGCTCCTCAGGCCCGCTCTTCGGCCCGCTCCTCGGCCCGCTCCTCAGGCCCGCTCCTCGGCCTGCTCCTCAGGCCCGTTCCTCAGGCCCGCTCCTCGGCCCGCTCCTCAGGCCCGCTCCTTGTCCCGCTCCTCGTCCCGCTCCTCAGGCCCGCTCCTCGGCCCGCTCCTCAGGCCCGCTCTTCGGCCCGCTCCTCGGCCCGCTCCTCAGGCCCGCTCCTCGGCCCGCTCCTCAGGCCCGTTCCTCAGGCCCGCTCCTCGGCCCGCTCCTCAGGCTCGCTCCTCAGGCCCGCTCCTCGGCCCGCTCCTCAGGCCCGCTCCTCAGGCCCGCTCTTCGGCCCGCTCCTCAGGCCCGCTCCTCGGCCCGTTCCACAGGCCCGCTCCTCGGCCCGCTCCTCAGGCCCGTTCCTCAGGCCCGCTCCTCGGCCCGCTCCTCAGGCCCGCTCCTCAGGCCCGCTCCTCGTCCCGCTCCTCAGGCCCGTTCCTCAGGCCCGCTCCTCGTCCCGCTCCTCAGGCCCGTTCCTCAGGCCCGCTCCTCGTCCCGCTCCTCGGCCCGCTCCTCAGGCTCGCTCCTCGGCTCGCTCCTCGGCCCGCTCCTCGGCCCGCTCCTCAGGCTCGCTCCTCGGCTCGCTTCTCGGCCCGCTCCTTGGCCCGCTCCTCGGCCCGCTCCTCGGCCCGCTCCTCAGGCTCGCTCCTCAGGCCCGCTCCTTGGCCCGCTCCTCGGCCCGCTCCTCAGGCCCGCTCCTCGGCCCGCTCCTCAGGCCCGCT